>PVIC010000001.1:0-223319 GCA_004025085.1 Thryonomys swinderianus
CACGCCCAGCATTATATGTGGTAACCGGGGATCGAACTCAGGTCCTTACGCCTGCGAGGCAGGCGCCGGAACCACTGAGCTAACCCTCCGGCCCCCCTAATTCTAGTTTTTTGAGGAATCTCTACAGTGGTTGCACCTGTCTACATTCCCACCAACAATGGAGAAGAGTTCCTTTCTCCTTCAGGCTCACCAGCATTGTTTTCATGATAGAAAGGTGGGATGGAATCTCAGTGTTTTCATCTGGATCTCTGGAATGACTGGCAATATCGAACGTGTCTTCATGTGTTTCTTGGCTACTTTTACTTCTTTCTCTGAAAAGTGTCTGTTCACTTCAGATGCCCATTTTTTTTTCAGATGCCCATTTTTGAGTTGAGTCTTAATGGGGGGGCTGATTTTTTAAGCTCTTTATATACTCTAGATAGTAGTCCTTTGTCTGAGAAACAGCTGGTAATCCCCCCCCATATTGTGGGTTGTCTTTTTGCTCTGTTGGTGGTTTCTCTTGCTGTGCAGAAGCTTTTTAATGAGATGAGATCCCAGGTGTTCTTTTTGCTCGCCCCCATGCTTCTGTGGTTTTGTTCATAAAGTCTTTCTCTAAACTGGTGTCTCCAGAGTTCTACCTAACATGTTTTGCAGCAGGTTTAGAATTTGTGTTTTAATATTTTGGTCTCTGATCCACTTTGATTTAGTTTAGTGCATGCCAGGTCCACCTTTGCCAGTGCCATTTCTGCATTTGTGTTTCCTCCGAGCCTCAGTTTCCAAAGTGGAATCATAGTGCACCCTTCAGTTATGACCATCTTGACAAATGAATGACTTGGGTTATGGTCAGAATTTTAGCTTTACCTTTTTTTCTTGTTTTTTTTTTTTTTTTTTTTTTTGAGACAGGGTCTTGCTTTGTAGTTCAGGCTGGCCCTGAGCTCACTATGTAGCCCTGGCAAGCCTGGAACTCAGCAATCCTCCTGCCTCTGCCTCCCGAGTGCTGGGATTACAGGCATGAGCCTCCACGCCCGGCTTTAGCTTTAACTTTTGACCAAAGTCTTGAGTTATGGTTTAGTGTCTCACCAGTGAAGGCACTCAGAGCAGAGCCAGTCATGGGAGGAAGTCAATCCGCTCAGCCTCTGTGCGTGGCTGGACGCAACTCCGCAGAGCCCTGCTCACGGCCAAGACAGCTCCTTCCAGGCTGCAGCTTGGGGAAGATGCTGCATGACAAGTAAAGGCATCATGGCCCCAGTGTGTGCAGTGGCTTCTGCAGGCTCCTTGGGGTTTGTCTGTCATTGGTGGGCAGTCCCTGGCCACTGTCCCTAGCACGGTGGCCTTTCTCATGGTTCCTGTCCCTGTTTCCTGCTGCTGGGCCCCAGGCCTGTACTGGCATCCAGCCTAGTGGGGAGGGGACACCCATGTGGCCAGGTGAAGCTGTGCTGTGCCAGGCACTGGTCCCAGGGCTGACACCTGCCAGGGGACATGATACCTATGTCAGGCACTGCGAGGACCTGGGTCCCTACCTCAAGGGACTCACAGTCCCTGGGGAGTCACAACGCAAACCCAGTCTGCACCTCCTACCCCCACTAGTCAGCTGCAGGTCAGGTCATTCTGGGAAAGAACACAGGAGAGGGGGGCCAGGGAGCCCCTGCTGTAGTCACTTTCCCGCTGCTGAGACTCAGTAGCAGACACCCACATCTGAAGGAGAGGATGATTTGGGCTCCCATCTCAGTCCATGGTCGTCAGCTCTGAGGCAGGACGACCAGGCACAGGGTTCTGGCATAGCAGAGCTGCTCACAGCATCGGGCATATGAGGCAGAGAGAAGGGAGGGGTCCGGAGGGGGAGGAGCCTTGCAGGCCACGCTCCATCCTGGCATTTCCCACCAGGCGTGCCTCCCAGCCACCGCTAGAAGGCTGAGATCCAGAAGCCACCACCTTCCCGTGAGTGCAGGGGCCCTGGGGACAGCTGGACAGCGACTGCTACTTCCTGCCCAGGTTTCCTGCCCACGCGCTGACTTCCAGCCTGGACCTCCGACTGTGGGTTGGACAGATCCCAGGAGTCTTAGCGCGTCAGCCCAACCCTCTCTCGCTTCCCTCCCTTGCTCTGTCCTCTGCTTCCCCTTTCCTCTGTCTTCTCTCTCAAGCTATAAAATATTCTTAACACAAAACACCTTGAGACTTTCCAGGGCCCGGCTGTTCTGCCAAGAACTCTGGAGTCTGGATGACACGCTTTGGCCGTGCGCCTCTGGCCCATGTAGGGCCAGCAGGAATTGGCTTCAGCTTCCTCCTGGCGCCAAATGCAGGAGCTGGCCCCATGGAGGGGGCACCGGCCCCTGCTCAGCGTGGTGCTGTGTGTAGCGGTGGGGGAGAAATGGGGTGTTGCTCGGTGGGGGCAGCATGCAAACGTCCACAGTCTCCTGCTTACGCCCTCCCTCCAGGCCTGGCTGCAGGGCCAGGGGAGGCTGCCGCAGCTGCAGAAAGTGAGAGGAAGCGAGGCCCAAGGGTGCCAGAGGGCGGGTGGCTGTGCGCCTTTGGTCCTCACACTGGGCAGATGGAAGTGGCCCGCCACACTCCCTGAGAAGAGAGGGCTGCAGCGGGCTGTGTGGCCTTCTTCCGGGGCTAGTGGGTCCCTTTCCTCCCCACCCATATTCATTCCGTCCTTCTCCCTCCTGGCCACAGCACAGCTCAGGGGGGAGCGAGATGTAAAACCCAGGGCTGCCAGTTTGGAGCCTCAGACCAGAGCTGAGGTCATCCTGGTCTCCCTGGAGCACCAGCTCTGATCAGAAACAAAACACGAAACGTGTGTTTCAGGTCCTCATCAGCCTGATTCAGCGAAACCAAACCAATCAGCGGCAGACAGTCGGCTGACCAGCTGTGTCTGCTGTGGAGGAGGGTAATGCGGAGCAGCTGTGCCCAGGGATCAGGCCTTGGCTCCTTCAGATCCTCGGTGGGATGGAGGAGAAGCCCTGCTGCTCCCTCCTGGGCTGGCTGGAGGGCTGAGCTGGGCCCACACCCATCACCCTGTCACCCCAACTCTCTCCCCTTCACAGTCCTGGGCCCTGGAGGACGGACCAGGGCCACTCACCTCTGGTTACAGTGCCCTCCTGCCACCTTGAGGTTGCTTGGCCACTGCGCTATGGGCTCTGATAGGAGGACCCCCACCCCTGCTCTGGATATTGAAGAAGTGGGGAATTGGGCTCTAATAGCAGAGATCGGAGAGGGACTGAGCCCATTACTGACACCCAAGCCCCCATCTCCAGCAAGATGTAATGAACACAGCTAACCCTCTGGAAGATTCCTGGGTTTTAGCCATGTTTTCAGGGATGTGTCATCCTGAATTTTCATGGAACTGCCATGATGGCTGTCCTGGGTGCTCTGCACTTGCTTGGTCCAATCACAGAAGTGTAGCTGTTCCTGTTTCTTCCAAAATAAGACTTAACCAGAAAAGAATCAGCCTTGAGAACTAGAGCTGAAGAGTGGCAGCCTCAACCCACTTGCCTTACCTGCCACTGCAAAGCAGCCACTGGGCAGGACAGTAGTGATGTACAGGCTTCTCCATAACACTGGGCATTACCATGGTAATGTCTCATGCTTATTTTCTGGGTAGGTTTTATTATCAGGAAAACAGTATATAAGCAGCACCTGCTTTACACTCACTAGGTTAGTCTAGAAGCCTCGCTGTGCTGTACACACTGAGCCCAGTGCTGCCTGCCGCACAGCCCTGTTATAAAGCCTCACTGTGGTTACCTGTAAACCTGCACAGAAAGAGCAGTGAATACAGCACAGCCAGTCCTGATAAGGCCTAGAGGCCACCAGCCAGTGAAGGTCGTCAGCAGCCGTGGCAGAGTGAGCTGATGGGGCCGGCACAGGCTGTGGTTGGACAGTGGCAGAGGCCACCGGCAGAGTCAACCGACAGCACAGAGCTCAGCAGGGTGACCTCTGGCATCAGGGCTGCTATTAGCTGTGCTTTGTCGATTGTGATTTTTATACATGCGGAGCCAAAGAACCCTGAATGATGATAACAACTGCAGTGAGACAAGTGAGGAACACTGCTGGTTGGTCTGGTGGCCGAGGAGGGCCTGGGTCTGGGCTGGCCCTGCCCCTCTCTTGCCCTGTTGTGGCCTCTGTCCTGTCAGCCAGGGTGGGTGCTGTGGAACCTCGAGAGGAGCTCTTGATGTCTCTGTCCTCAGCTTCTGCTGCATGGGGCCACCCTCCTGGCCCCGTGGAAAGGCTGCGGGGTTCCTGAGGCTCATGTGTGCCCGTTACTGTAAGCAGGGCTTGGTGGCAGCAGAAGGTAGAGGGACTTTGGGGTCACTCATCTGCCTTCCCTGAGCTCCCAAAAGGCCAAGGCTCTGTGTCCACCTTACTCCTACTGTGTGACAGCCTGGGCAGAGCCTCCCCTCTTCTCTGCGCCCCTGCAGCAGTGTGTAAGCCCCTGGTTTGGGGTTAGAAGCTTGGGGCAGCTTTGGAAACATAGCCACAGCTGTGCTTATGCCATGAGATACCAGCCTGCTCCACAGCAGGTCTCGAGAGGCATTGTGACCAACCAGGGCTTGAGATGGATGAGGACCCTGGGGGAGGGAGGGGCCCGGCTCTCATGACCAGGCCTATGGCTTGTGCTGGCCCTGGGCTTGCTGGATCTGCAGTGAGGCCTTGGTTCAGATCCATTTGCTGCTTTGCAGTTGGACGGACCCTCATCCATGCACATCCTGTCTGTACACGGGGCCCCCACTCACCTCCCAGCATCACTGTGCAGCCCCCCAAGAGGCTGTAAGAGATCTTTGTAAACAGCCAACACCTGTGTGGAGTTTCTGCTTTACTGATTCCAGACTTCTCATGTAGTAAAATGCTCTGCTAAAGCGTTTGTGTTTTTAAAATATTGCAAAACTCAAATTCATGCATTGACAAAAGTGGAACCACACACGAGTTGCTAAAATAAATTGAAAGGGTCTCTCTGGGCCACAGCCATCGCTGCTGTGACCCTTGAGGCTGGGCTGTCACAGGAGTGCTGTGAGCCTCAACTGTTCATAATCGCCACCAAGGTAAGGGGGCCACCAGCCTGCCTGCGAAGGGTGAGTGACCCTGTCCTGGATCCCTGCATGTGCTGTGACCACGCTGTGGCCAGGCAGGTGCCTGTGCAGAGTCATGCGTTGCATGGACCAAATGATTCGGTCAGAGTCCAAGAGCAATTTTCATGGCAAATAAGCCATGTGCTTTGGGCTTCTCTGTCTGTTTGCTGAAGTCAAATCATGCGATCTGTTGGATGTCTATCAAGTCATACCTCTTAGGGTTTTTAAAAAATCATAGTAAAAACACATCATATAAAAATGTCCATCTTAACCATTTGACCAAATTCAGATTGCTGGGAAGCTGTCACCACTCATCCACCAGCCGTCTCCTCTTTGTTATGCAAAGCTGACAACAAACTAAGGCCCCTAGCCCCGCCCAGCTCCCCACACCCTGGGCTGCTCTTGTCACTGCTCTTGTCACTTGACTCTCTCAGGGACCTCGGCGAGTGGAGCACAGTGCGTGTCCTTGCACACCTAGCTTTTCACTTGGCCTCGAGCTTCATCCGTGTCATGCACTGTGGGTCAGACTTCCTCCGTTTCCAGGCAGAATACGTACACATGGTCAATACATGTTGGGGCATGGGCTGCTTCCATCCGTACCCACTGTGAACACGGCTGTGTGTCTCTTTGAGACCCTGTTTCAGTCCCTGTGGGTGCAAACCCACCGGAGCTTGTTGAATACACCTTTTGGGTGCCAGGATCAGGTGTTGCTGGTAACAGACATGGAATGAGGACCTGGTGTGCACTGGGTATTGAGCCCCATTGTCTTCACCTGACTTTCCATCCACTCATGAGAGCTGAGTGACTATGCAAATCAGCCCCATTTAATAGGTGGGGAAACTGAGTCACAGGAGGATGTCCTGTCACTTTTGAGGTTCCTATCAGAAGCCACATGTCTGGATTCTCAAACAAGGGCCTCATGCAGGTGGCAGGATGGTTGTACATGCTGTTCCCACCGTGGGCGTTGATGGTTCACGCATTCAGAGGTGTAGGTGAGGGGCTGGCACTGGGCTTCCTGCCTCAGCCTCAGCTTCTGGCGGCAGCTCTCCCAGATTGCGGGTGAAACTGTCTGCAGCAAGTCTGGGACAAGGTCTTTAGAACTCCGATCCCAGGCCAAGCAGGAATTCAGGACCCTTCTTGGCTGCATGTTGGAAATTTTGGAGACGCTTCTCAGGGTCAGTTTGTGCCGAGGCCAGTTAGGTGGGCATCTACATGGTGGCAGCGCCCTGGGGGGCAGCCTGCCAGGGTCCAGGCAACGGTGGAGAGGGAGTGGTTGGATGTCCCCATAGGTGTGCATGGCTGCGGCCATGGGCCCTGCAAGGCCAGAGAAGCCGCCGAGAGTCTGCTGTGGCCAGCAGAGGCTCAGACATGCTTCCTCTGCAAATTGCAGATTTGCAAATTGATTGAAGCAAAAATAGCTGCCCTTTCAAGTGGTTTGTGGAGTTTACCATCCAAAGGCACTTCTGGAGGGAAGCCTTTCATGTTTTGGGTACAGTATTTTAACTCTGGTTTTTCGGTGCACATTTTAGATGGCTGCCACGCCCAGGCTTAGAGTGGACAGCAAGGCCTTCCCTACGCATTGCCACGGGCTAAGCCGGCCATGTTTGTCCCAGAAGATGACCCCCTGGGGCTTGTGGGGTGCCCAGGGCTGGAGCCAGAGGCCGGGCCCAGGTGCTGGCTGCGAGGCTGGCTCTCCAGGCCTGGCTGGTCTGTGACATGGGAGAAACGACCGCAGCTCACTGCAGTAAGGCCTGCACAACACAGTGCCCAGAGGTCTCTGGACAAATTAGAGAGACAAAGCCACTTGCAGGGAGCCCCAGATTCTTTGGGCTTCCTCTCTCCTTTGTGTCCAGCTCCTGCTGCCATAGACTGGCTGTGGTGTCCATGAAGACAGAGTCACCAGGGCAGGGTCAGTATGATGCCTGATGCCCTGGGCCTCGGTGGTGGCAATGGTGACAAGGAGGTGACCAGGGGTGACTGAATTGGAGGTTTGGTGTCAGGGTGGCAGGTGAGTCTGATGTGGAGGGACCGTGACATGGGCAAACTGGGGTGGGGGTGGAGTTGGGGGTGGGTTGGAGCCAGGCTTCCATCTGTGTCACGCACAGGTGTGGCCAAGCGGGGGCGCCTCCTCTGGGTCCTCCTGGAGTCATCAGAGTCTCTGGGGTGGGGGAGGAGCCTCATGCGGGATGGCCACCAGGTCAGCGTGGGATGTAGGTCTGTGTCGGTCTGTATCTCCTCCCAGCCACTATACACTTTGGCAACATGGCCCTTTGCACCTGCTGGGACTTCCAAGTACCTGGAGTTAGTTCAAGTTCAAGCCCAGATTTTGGTAAAGGCAGGCATGAATGAGAAACACCTCTCCAGGCTGTGTGCCTGCTCAGGCTCTGTGCAGAGTGGGAAGAACTTGACACTTGGGTCTGAGCACAAGTACCTTGTGTTCTCGGGACAGGCCAGGTGGCCAGGCTCAGGAGAGTGTAGCTTGCTTGGTGGAGGAGGGGAGGCATGGCTGGCCGGGACTGCTGGATGCTGTGTGCTGGAGCAGAAGAAGGGAAACCTTACTGCAAGAGGCCTTGGGGTTCCTGCCAGTTGATGAGACGCACAGGCTCGTGTCAGCCTCCAGGACCAAGGGACAGAGAGGAACAAAAGGATGAGAATGTGAAATTGGCCAGCTTCAAGAGGCCCAGCTGTGCTTCCTCCTGATAAGAGAGGCCCTGCTCTCATGTGCTGGGGCCAAATGAGTGGGTGTCTCTGGAGGCAGCTTTGAGCTGCCCTTGGCAGCTGGCAACAGCTGATTGGAGACCTTGAGGTGCTTATCTTGGCACAAAGCCCAGATCCTGCCCCACACGCTGGTTCTGGCCATGATGACATCCCCACGCTGCAGGGGAAAACTGCAGAATCTGGTGGCTGGGATGACACATTACAGAACAGCTTTCCAGGGCTAAGTGACAAGGGCTGGCAACCTGCCCCAGCACTGGTGCCATGATTTTCCAGGCCTCCTGCTCAGGTGGCTTGGGCAGGGCTGTTGACTTGATGAGGTGGCCTCTGGCACAGTGTGGGAACAGGGACATTAGTGGGCGACACATTTACAGGTGCCTGGCTTCTCTCCTGGCTGTGGGCTTGTGCCTTGAAGAGACAGCCGTGCCAAGCTCTGTGACTGCCACTCACTTCCTCAGGGGCTGTGCTTTCCCCTAGGTGGCCGGTGCAGAGGAGGCTGGCAGCCTTCCCTGGGCTCGGTGTCGCCAGGGCCCCTGCAAGCGGTGGAGGGCCAATGGCGTGTTCTTTTGTCTCCTAAAGCTGCACAAACATGTCCTGGAATCACCAAAATGGCCCTATCCCAGTGGAAAGTGTCCTCACAGCACTGGGGGGCCCAAGTCCAGAGTCCAAGAGTGGGCAAGGCTGCTCCCCCTGCAGGCAGTACTGCAGAAAGTGTCCCAAACCTCTGCCAGGCCTGCGCACCTGGACTGTGCCCATGTCCCTCTTGGCTCTGTGTCACTGCAGCTTGTGTCTCCCTCTCCTTTCTCTGATAGGGACACTGGTCCCATCTCAGCTCACAGGGTCTTAACCTGATTGCCTCCATTTGTCACACAGGAAAAGATGAGTTCGAAGAAAGGCTACAGCTGCAGGGTCCTAGCACAGTGCCCGCGTGTAGTTTTGTGAAGTCACATTCAGCCCAGCGCTGAGTGGGTGGACAGAGAGGACCAAAAAAGGCACTGTTTACAGAGATGTGGCCATGGCCAGAGGCTCTACCCTGAGTAGTGGGGGCTGTGGACGGAGGAGGGCTTGTGTCACTTGGCAGGAGGGATACCGTGTTGCAGGCAACGGTGGCTCTCAGGCTGGGCCTTGCCCCAAGCAACCCATTTGGAAATCAATGGCTTTCCCCGAGCCACAGCACGGTGACATCAAGCCCCGAGGAAGAACGAACGGCCCCAGTCTGTGCCCTCACGAGTACACAGCTATCATCTGTCCAGCATGGAAGCGTGAGGCACAAACTTATAAATAATTCATAGTGCCAATAAAAAATTAACTTACCAAATTAAATCGAGAGCACAGGGACATGAGCAGATCAAAGCACGGCAGAGAAACCGAACACATAAGCTTGCGTCACCTGCCCCTGGGATGTCACTGATCTGCCGTCTGGTCATCTGCTCGCCTAAGCCTTGCCCAGGACAGTCTCCAGGTGAAGAAGCCTCTGTGCCCAGGCCTCCTGGTCGGGGCGCCTGACACACATGCCCACTTTAGACTGACATCTTTGGCACCGCCTGCTGTTCATAATGGCACTGGATGTCCCCTGGCACCTAAAGTGTCCTCTCTACATCTGCAGCTCCACCACCAGGCCGCACTCCCTGACCTCACCTGTCCCATCAGAGACTGCGCTGCATGGTCAGCCTCGTTCTCACTCAGAACTGCAGCCACCGGAGGGAGCCCTTCTTTGCCTTCGTGACCCACCCACCACCACCTGAGTGGCCTGGGTGACTGCAATGCTGCAGATGGTCAGTGAGAGCGGGCTGGAATGAAAGGGCTTGCGATGGCCTGGATCTGCACACCAAGTGAGACCAGAGTACTCAGCAAGTCCAAGTGACATTTATGGAGTCTGAGAACGTAGTGTTATCCAATAAACTGACGAGGCAGGCAAATGTGTCGTAGCTATGGGAATGGCATAGCTGGCTGATGACAGCCAAGGGACAGAGTGCCGCCCATCGGACAGTCCTCACGCTGGTCCTGGTTGTTGTCTGCTAGGTGGCTCCGTCTTTCCCTCCTCTGCTCCTCCCAGGTCCATTTCCACCTTCTGAGAATGTGAAAAGGAGTTGGCCCATTGCCCAGACTCTTGGGTGTCAGAGACCAGAGGAGAATGGAGGCCTAACCGGCCTCCTCTGTGAGCACGGAGGAGAAAGGCTTCCCTCAGGGCTGATTACGCAGTACTGCAGGTTGTAGGAAAGTGGAGACAGCTGAGGTTAAGTCATTTACCAGACCATGCACTAATGGATACCGGGAAACAGAAGAATCTTGAGTTACTTTGATGGCTTGTGCCGCGTTTGGGTGAATAAAGGTGAGATAAGCCAGGCTCCTCTACCTGCTAGAGGCGAGCGCCCCTGGGTGTCCGCACCCCAGGTCAGGGAGAACACAGTAGTGGCCCTGGGTCCCCCAAATGGTGTGTGAGTGGGGAAAGCAGTGAGCAGTGAGCTGGCTGCCTTCAGGTGGTGCCAGGGGCAGGAGGCCCTGAGGTCTCCAGACAAGGACAGCCCAGTGGGTGGGCTATATACGGGTGTCCCCGACCAGTCACTAAACCAGATGGCCAAAGGCATGAGGGACAGTCTGGGTGACAGGCCTTCATTTCAGCTGGGGGTGGGCAGAGCTGCAGGGAAAGAGGCCTTGTGCCAGCAAGAAGAGCAGCACTCAGCCGAGCTTGCCTAGCTCAGCGCTCCAGGTTCATTAGTCTATTCTTGCCTTTGGAGCTTGCTGCCCTCAAGATAGACGGTGGAGCCCAGAGCCTTCTGGGCTGGACGGTGACTCACTTTGGGAGACAGGTGGGAGGGGCCGGAGGAGGCTGTTAGGATAACCCTGGAAGGGAAGCCCGAGCGGTGCTGACTGGCTCCCCAGAGGCTGTCCCAGGGAATTTGGGTCCCGGAGAGGGAGTGGCTGATCAGATTCTCATGGGCGGGTCTAGAAACCAACTCTCCCACTTCCTGCCTGTGACTTTCAATACATGAGCACTCATTTTCTGTGTTGAGAGAAAACACCACATTTGGCTGGGCCTGTGCTTCAGTTATGTTTTTCTGTCTTGTCAACATCACGCAGGTGAGTGGGTAGAGGCTGCCTGGGTGTGAGATGGCCCAGTGCCCGAGGGGAGCACAGGGAGTCGGGGTGTTGTGGGCAGCAGGTGGCAGCTGGGAGGTGATGCTCCTTTGAGAGGAGAGGGAAGAGCTGGTGATCGATCCTAGAAGGCACAGGGTCACTTGCCAGTCCATCCGCTGCGTGGCCCCTGGGGGATCTTTCCCTGGAGGGGAGGGGAGCAGCCCACCTTGCCACAGTTCCACTGCTGCACAGTAGGAGCTGAAGCCCACCTCGCCAGCCTTGGCCAACCCTGGGGCTCCCTGCCCATGCACGGCAAGCCCACCCAGGGCCAGTTGTGGCTTCTGAATTCTTGGGCACTTTCGCAGCTCCTTGTTTTCACCCACAAGTGTCCTCAGCCCGGGATGCTGTCACTTGCCATCAAGCCAGGTCAGCATAAAGACACTCATCACAACAGCAGAGAGAGAAGCTCACTCCTGTGGAACGTGTGAGGCCTTGTGGGGGAGGTGCTAGCCCCGGGACCTGAGCCCGGAGACAGACGCTGCCTGGCTCTTTGTGGCTATGCCCCCACCCTCCTCTCTACGTGTATCCAGCACGTCCTCCCAGGCCCCAGCTGTGCCACTTGCTGAGAAATTCCATCCTGGAAGCTCTGCTTCTTTGTTTGTGAAAGGGGGTGGTGATGCCTGTCACATGAGGCCAGGGAAGGTGGCCTGTGAGAGTCTGTGTGGGCCAGCGTGCTGGACTAGCTGGACAGACAGTCCTTCCTGTGACCCCAGGGCTGGGGTTCAGGGTAAGAGCTCAAGTCCTGTGCATGTACAGGGCCACACTGCTGCAGGATCTTTGGACTGAGGGCTGTGCTGTAATGTCATGACTATTAGGGGACCCTCAGATCCCCCAGGCTTTGGGGATGATCTGTCTCTGTCTGTCCCCAGAGCCTGCAGTGGTACCGAGCTTGCAAATGGCACTGATCAAGCTCTGTAGGCTTCTCCTGAGATCTTTTGTGTGATCACAAAGGGCAGAACTCAGGCTCTGTCCTGGGCAGCTCAGGGTCCAGCGGGAAGACAGGTGTGCATGGAGTGATGGACCCTGCAGGGGACCTCATGAGGATGGGATGCACCACTTATGAGGCCTGAGCATCCAGGCTGCCTTCCAGGAGGAGGTGACCTTGAATGGGCATCAGTTTGTAAGGTGAACAGATAGGCACCAAGTAGGGCAAAAGGTCAAGATCTATGGGCACAGAGCTACCTTCGGGTGTGGGAGGGCAGGGGTGTGACGTAGGTGGTCGGTGTTTGATAGGTCACCCCTTTTCCACAGGACCTCCACAGTAAGCAGACCAGAGAGGGCACTGCTGAGAAAGGAAGTGTCCCGAGGTCTCCATGGTTAGGCAGAGAGGAGCCTGGGAGCCACATTCCAGGCTGCTCAGCAGGCTGAGCAAGCAGCCCAGCCCTGAACTTCAGAGGAAGGAATTTCATCTTTGGGAGGCTGAGATAGGAGGATCAACATGAGTTCAAGGCTAGCCTGGGATATATATTGAGTTCAAAGTGGACCCGAACTATATAGCAGGACCCTGTTTTAAAACAACAACAACAACAACAACAACAACAACAACAACAACAACAACAACAACAACAACAAGACCCTGGGCTGGGGCTTCATCCACAGACATTTCTTTTTTAGTGCCGTGGAGGCTGAAAGTCTGAGATGGGGTGTAGGGATCGATATAAACTTTGATCCACAGCAGCAGAGAAGACTGGCTCTGAGCTTTTCATCTGTTTCTTGGGAGCATGGCAAACAGCTTTCTCAGGCATTTGCAATAGGTGGGTTTTCTTAACGTGATCAGCCCCTGGCAGGCTCCTGCCCCAGCGCCTCCTCTGCCCTGCCTGTGGTGCTGATCTTCAGTGTGGATGAGAGGAATTACACACCGCAAAAGACCTGCATTTTGGAGAGGATAAAACCCTCTCGAAGCGCACATTATTGTTATTCTTATTACAGGCATCAGAGCAAAGCTGCCTATTGAAAAGAGCTAATTTAGTTAGATCAGGAATAAGTGCTACTTGAGGTGAAAACTCATTCTCCTTTGTGATATTTTCTTTTGGGTATAAATCAGGAGAAAGTCTTTTAAAATATTTTTAGTACAAATTTATTCCAGTCATATGGTCAGTCACCTCTTAGCAGTTACTGAATGTATCTCTACATGATTACTGAAACTGACTTGCTGGGACATCTAGGGAATCTTTTCTTCCTTTCACACTATATTTGAGTTCATTGATTTGAAAAGGGAGCAGGGAAAATTGCCCGTGACTTTGCGTGGAAAATCAGTACTCACTGCAGAACTGGCCTTTATCTATGTGGAGTGAGAAATTACTCCTATAGTTTCAGTTCTCTCTCCCTTCTGAGATTTACTCCCTTCCTGTTTAAAGGGAGCATTTAACATGCAAATTCCAATCCTTTTACTGAAGTCAAGTCTCCCTGGAGGTAAAACCTCTAACCCAGAACTGAGGACCCCACATGTAGCTGTTACTGCTTCTAAACCTGGGGCAGACATTGCTAATCGATCAGGGACATTTTCCCAGGAAGTTTTAGTCTCATCAGAGCGTTTCTGGCAGGCATTCTCAGTGGATCAGATGTAGCCTGTGGGTGGAAACTATTAGCAGTCACCGCCAGAAAACAATGCAAATGGAAAGAAGGAGGATGGAAGAAGGGGGGAGGGGAGTGGAGGTGAGAGAATATACATGTCATAGCACTTAGCACCCTAATCATTGTTAAGTGCACAGTTCAGCGGCATTGAGCCTATTGTTGCAGGACAGCTTTTTCTATTTTATAAAACAGAAAGTCTTTTGTTTTATTTTAATTTTATTTTAAGACAGGGTCTCACTTTGTAGTTCAGGCTGGCCCTGAGCTCACTATGTAGCCCAGGCAAGCCTCAAGCTCAGCAACCCTCCTGCCTCTGCCTCTCGAGTGCTGGGATTATAGGTGTGAGCCACCACAACCGGCATGGTTTATAGGATTATAGGCAGTGAGTCACCATGCCTGGTATTGTTGTATGTGGTTACCAGGGATTGAACCAGGGACCTTGTGCTTGCTAGGCAGGTGCTGGAACCACTGAGCCAACTCTCTAGGCCTTTATTTAGTTTTTGAGATAGTAAGTAGCCCAGGGTGGGCTCAAACTCACTACAATCCTTCCACCTCAGCCTCCTGCATGCTGGGATTATAGGTGTGTACCACCATGCCTGGCCTAGAACAGAAATTGTGTATCACCACCTCCCCAATTCCCTCCTTCAGGCCCAACACACAGCATTGTGCATTTTGTATCTGTGATTTTGACTTTTTAGTCCCTCACATAAGGGATTCCTACAGCAGATGTCCTTTTATAATTAAATTGTCTCACTAAGTATAATGCCCTTGAGATTCAACCATGTCTAATGTGTGTCAGAATGGACTCCCTTTTCAAGGCTGTGTAATATTCCATAGCATAGGTAGATCACAGTTTGCATAGCATTCCCTTGTCCAGAGTTGTTGTTCCACTGTGGTTCAGATCCTTATTTTTTACTCCTTAAGAGGCCCCTAGCATCTCAGCCCCACAACAGCCCTTCTGAGCAGATATGAAAGGTGAAGAGCAGCTATATTCCGATGCTGTAGGACACTCAGGGGCCTCAAAATGCAAGGCTTACGCTTTGCCAGATCTTCCCCACTGGAAGGTCCTGAAGGGTCAGCCTGTAAATTTTCAAGGAGCAATTTGCCTGTGGCGAAATCCTCAAGTATTTCCTGAGAAATGGTGCTTCACCGTGGCTGTGTTCATCATTGTGTGCTCCAGAAGGACGGAACCAATAGGGTCTCCCTCCTTTCTTTCTTCGACGTTGGCTCTGTCTCCTCCTCGCTGTCTCTCTCTGCCTCTGCCTCTGCCTTTCTCCTGTGACTTGTGATAAGTAGCTGCCTTGTGCAGTTATGGAGGCTGAGCAGCCCCATGACTGCCCCTTCGAGCTAGAGACCCAGCAGGTTGGTGTGATGCTGTGTCCCGGGGCCAGAGGGCAATGTGCAGATCCCAGCTGGGTTGGGAGCCTGAGTGCTGGGGCAGGAGGTTGGTGTCCGGCTCAAGGGACAAGGCAGGGAGCAAATTCCTCTTTCTCCCCCTAGTCCTTCCCTCTGGCCCCTGTGTGGGGAAGATGCAATTCTGCCTGGGGAGCTGCTTTGCTGGGGTCTGTAGCTCCTGGGCCCTTGGTCTGTCAGGTCGGCTCAGGGTCATCACCACACCAGCCCAAAAGTTACCCTGAAACCCCACCTGAACTTGGACTTGCATTTGGCTGAGCATAAAGATGAGCAGTTTATTCCAGTTATATGTGAAGTTTTGTTGTGCAGAGGTGAAGTGTTCTGGGCTCTGTGTCGAACGCGATGGGGCGGGGCCCAAGCACCCATGTGGTCCGCCCTGGAGCAGGACCGTGAGCCCTCAGGGCACCTTCCCCTGTCCCTGAATTTGCCACCACGTTTGGATTCTGCTCTAAGTGGGTCTGCTACAAGTGGCCTTTCTGCCGGGCGCTTTTACTCTGAGGACAAGAGTCTCTTGTCATGAAAGTGGGGAAGAGCTTGCTCTGAGAAAGGGCAGCGGAAACAGAGCAGGCAGGGGCTGCGGATCACTGCAAAAATATCTGATTTTCTAGAAAAGATGAAACCATCCATCACACACGCCCAGCGGTCTCGGGAGGTAGGAAGCTCCAGCTGGTGATCATGATGCTCATGGCTCACACACTCCCCCCCACCCCGCCTCTGCACAGAGTGGCTGGGGCTGCGTGCCTGAGGGACCCGCTCTGGGCTGGGCTGGCACAAGGTCATGACTGGGCCTGGGCACCACTCCTTTCCTGGGGCCCTCACAACACATGAGCACAGTGCATGGCTGAAAACATTTATTCTGTTGTGGTTCAGAGGCCAGAAGCCCCAAGTGGAAGTGCAGGTGGGATCGGTTCTTGCCTTGGGCTGTGGGCAGAGTGTGTTCCAGCCTCACCCAATGCCCTGGGCCACGCTGCTGCGGATCGGGGGTGCAGGACCACAGACACTGTCCCAGGGCCCTCTGTCTTCTTTCTTTTTTCTTGTAGGGACCTCGGTTGGGATGTGAGCCCACTTTGTCCTTGAGAGCCTTGAGGCCCTTTCTGCAGAAAGCCTGCTCCCCAGCAAGCTCACACTCCCCCATTCTGGGCAGCAGGATTCAGACATACATTTTTGAGGGACTGTCTCAGTCACTTTCTTGTTGCTGAAACATAATACTTGATACCCACAACTCCAACATGGAGGGAATTAATTTGGCTCATGGTCTGTAGAGGGTCAGTCCATAGCCAGCCAGCTCTAAGGTCAGGTGGTGTGGCAGAGGGGCCTGGGAGAGGAGAGCTGCTCATAGTGGGTGGACAGGAAGCAGAGAGCAGGGAGAAGCAGGAGGAGAGGAACCCTTGGCCACAACCCCCTGGCTGCCTCCTGTGTTCAGGCTCTACCTCCCAACATCATGTTAAGCCATAAATTCATCTGTGGATGGATCTATCAATGACTACAGTGCCCCCAGGACCGGCACCTCCCCAAAGCCCTGCTAACAAGGCCCTGGAGCTTTGGGGGGAGATCCCCGATAATCATCACATTCACAATCCACCCCACTATAGACCCCATCCCTATACCAGCCCTCGAGCCTGATGGGATGGGGGAAGCCAGCACCACAACTAGTCAAGAAAAGGTGTGCACCCCTGGGGAGGTAGCAAGGAGCTTGGCATGAGAACTCAGGACCAGTCCAGAGGGCTCCTCGGAGACGGAGGTGGAGGTGGTGCTGGCCCTGATGCGAGAGGCAGTGGTCTGGCTCTTGAAGGCTGAGGAGGGGCTTGGGCTGCAGGTGGGCATTCATGGTTCAGCTCGGACAACTGGGGAGTCACGTGTGACCTGGCCCAACACACTCCACAGCCTGGGGCCTCACTGTCCTGTGTAAAATGGGATGACAAGAAAATGGGATTACTTCCATGAGGAGCCTGAAGAGGCCAAAGGAAGGAAGGGGCGACCTGTTGACCTTGAGCTATCATCTGCTGCTGGTGTCTTCTCTGGTACCAGGAATCCAACTTAGAACCTTGAACTTGCCAGGCAGGCGAGGTGCCACTGAGCTACACCCTAGGCCCCCCTTTTTTAAGAGTAGGAAAATTTATTGAGAGGTCCTGAGAGGCAAGAGGGGACCCGAAAGTGGGGTGCCTCGCTCTCCTGTGTCCATCACTAGTGCTGTACAGAACCAGAGAAAAGGCCACTAAGTGAGCAAGGGGATCTTGACGTGCATTTCTTTCCTAAAGTAAATAACCCGGGTTCATGGAGGTGTAGCTCACTCACTGTAAAACCTGCCCATTTTATGTGTGTAGTTCAGGCTGGGTCCTGAGCTCACTATGTAGCCCAGGCAAACCTGGAAGTCAGGAATCCTCCTGCCTCTGCCTCCCGAGTGCTGGGATGACAGGTGTGAGCCACCACGCAGGCACTGTGGTGAGTGGTTACCAGGGATCGAACTCAGAATCTTGCACTTGCAAGGCAGATGCCTGAACCGCTGAGCTAAATCCCCGCCCTCTGGTACCTCATTCCCTAGCCAGTAGACACTTAGATGGTCTCCAGGTCTTCTTGTCATGACTGCTAGGATCGGTCACGTGCATGCCTGCAGGCGATGTGTGTAAACCTCGGGGCAGATTCTGTGTGTGGGCTGCCTCCCTTCCTGTTTAAGGGGTGGTGCTACCCACCCCCTCACAGTGAGGAGGGCATGACGCAACATTCTCTGTCTGTTGAGTTAACTATCAAACTGCTGACTTCTCCCTGCAGTGCCTACGCCACTATGATTCTCACCAGTCGTGGGCAGAGTTCGTTCCTTATTAGAGAGCTAGGTACTTTGCTTTCCTCCTCATAAGTACCATCTCTAGACTTTTTTATTTTTCCTGCCTCATCTTCCAGGCTTTCTTTAGCAGGTCTAGTAAGGCAAAGCCACTAGCCAATTCTATACGTATTTGCTTATCTGGAATGTCTTTATCTGCTTTCACTGCTCCCTCCCTGTTTTTGTTTTTACTTTCCTTTTTGAAGGATAGCTTTGCTGGATATAGAATGCCATGACTGACAGGGGGCTTCTTCTCTGAGTGCTTTGAATACATTATCTGCAGCCATCCCTCTGACTGCACCTGGTACTGCCCCTCCAGGACATGGTGGCTTGTTTTCCTCCTGCTTCTCCTGTGGTGTTGTCTGTCTTTTAGCCGTTTGGTTTTTGATGTGTCTAAGGATGTGTCCTTTTAGCCTACTTAGCAGTTGCTGAATCTCTTGGAAGTTTACTTTAAAGTTTTCACCTGTCTTGGACAAGTTTTGGCCATTATTCCTTTCAGCATAGTTTTGGCCCCTCCTTGTTCTCATTTGGGAACCCAGTTCCTCACATGTCTGTGCTTGGTGCTCCCCACATGGCCACAGCCATTCAGTTTTCTTCATTTTTTGCTCACTCTGTCCTTCCTCCTGGACAATATTTAATTGCTATAATTTCATTTCCACTGATTCTTCTGCTGTTTTAAATCTGCCATTGAGACCCTTCAGTGACATTTTCCCATTATGTACTCTTTACCCTCTGATTTTCTGTTTGGTTCTTTTGCATTATTTTTCCTCTTTACGGAGCCTCTGTTTTTATTGATTTATTATTGTCATATTTTTCTTTAATGCTTTGGTTTTGTAATGGCTTTTTATTTTGGTTTTTGAGACAAGGTCTCCCTTTGTAATTCAGGCTGGCCCTGAGCTCACTATGTAACCCATGCAATCCTCAAACACAGCAATCTTCCTGCCTCTGCCTCCCAAGTGCTGGGATTATAGGCGTGAGTCACCACACCTGACTTTGTGGTGTGTGGTACTAATTGTTGTTGAGCATGAGTTACCACACCCAGTATTGTTGTATGTGGCTACCAGGAACTGAACCAGGGAATTTGGGTTTGCTAGGCAGAACCACTGAGCTGAATCTCTGGCCCTCCTACATCTTTTGTTTGGAAATTGAACGTAAGGTTATGTACTGTAGTAATGGATTTGATCCCCACATCTCCTGAAAGTAGTTGCTGTTTAGTAACTTGGCTGGACTAAATTTGTAGAATCTGCCTCCTTTGCTCTGTGGTTACTGCTATTGAGGTTTCTTTTTCGATTCTAATTTTTGTTCTAAGCCTGGCTTTTGTTCCTTCTCTGGTCACAGCTTAGACGTCAGCTGTGTTTGATCAGAAGTAGTCTTCAAGCACCTTGCCCTAGTTAGCCTGCTATACACTGTCAGAGGCCTCTGTGTGGTGGAGAAAGACAGTAGAAACCAGGCTGTCTTGGAATATTTCTGGCTTTCATTTTCACTAGGCCTTTTATACTTCCTGTGTGTTGCATTGGGCCTTGGGTCAGCGTGGCTCCTTTTCAGTCCCATCACACACGTGCTCAGCCTTAGCTCCTCCATTCTTCCACACAGCCCCTCAGCTCACTTTCACTGAAACAACAATAAACGTGTCACCCCACCCCCAGCTCTGTGATCCACCTTCAGCCATAGCCCTGCAGCTACTGGTCCTCTTGGCTGGTTCCACTCCAAGACTAAATCTACCCAACCGGGAGGGCGGTGTGGAAATGGCTGTAAATCTACTAGTTTCTTCCTGAGGTTCAGCAGTTTTCAAGCACAAACACCTTTCATATTCAATAATTTGGTAACAGAACTTTGCAGAACACTGACTGCGAGGCTTGTTTTACAATGTCTGTTAAAGTGGTGAGCTTTGCAACTTCTCAGAGACTCTAGCACCAAAAGGGCTGTGGCCTTTTCCTTTGAGGGCTGTGGGGAGTATAGAGCCTCAGACGCTTGCCAGTTGCTTTTGGCGGCCTCAGCGATGCTGAGAACCATATGGGAAATGAGAAATTCAGAAAAAGATCTGGAGGCTTTGTCTATGTGACAACAAATAATCTGATATTTGGAAACAAGGGCTCTTTGACTAAATCTTGAGTCATCCCCTGGAAATTCCTAAATGGAACCTCAGAGGGGTTTGTGTTGTTGCCCATTTTATCCTGTTCTTCTCTATTTTCTTCTCAGATGATTCATTCAACAATCACTCTGCAATCTGTAACTCTTGCTCTAATGATCTCCTCGTCACCACCGCTGACATCCTCCCAGCAGCCCCACAGTCTGCCAATGGCTCCATGCTACAGTACTCCATGCCCAGCCTCCCCTGCAGATGGACAGAAGCCATTAGCCTGGGCTCTGGCCAATGGGATGTGATAGAGTGACTTCCAGGTCTCTTCCTCCCTGTCATGTGACCCTAGAACAATTGGTTCTATATGGCAAAGTAATGGGAAGGAGGAGGGTCACCACACACTTCACTGTAGTAGACTTGGGATGAGGGAAGTGACGTTCCTGTGTGGACCTGAATCATCTGTTATTGCAGTGCAGCCTGGCCTGTGTTGGCCAAGCTCCAGCATGTCCCACAGCAACTCAGAGGCTTCATGCTCAAGGCTGTAACTGGCCTTTCTCTTTAAATTTATTCCCTCCCTGGCATCACTGTTCCCAAACACTTTAAGGTCTCTGGGCTGCTCGCTCCTTCTCACACTGCACTACCAGGGACCCCAGTCCTCCCCTCCATCCCCACCCCTCTCCTCCTCACTCCTGGACCAACACTCTGACTTTCAAATTGTTTTCTTCTTGTCCATTTGTCCTCCACCCTTTAGAGGGTGCCAGAAAACTTCTGAAACACACTTTTGACCATGTTATTCCTTTCCTTGAAAGTCTTAGAAGGTTTCCCTTAGGCTCAGAGTGAAGTATAAACATTTCAGTACCTGAATCATTAGATTTTGTTGCTGGGACAAAATACCAGCTGTATATAACTCAAGGAAGAGAAGTTTACTTGGCTCACAGTTTCTGACTGTTTGTCCTTGGTCAGCTGGTTCCAAAGCACACATCATGGAAGAAGAGTGGGTGAAGTATGGCTGCTCAGCTCATGGGGGCTAAGAAACAAAGAGGGACAGAATCAGAGAGAAGAAGGTGCTGGGGACAGGACACACTAGGGTGAACTCAGGGGACACTCTGGTGACCTGCTTCCTCCAGGGAGGCCCCACGCGGCACAGTCAGCTGCACGCTCACCAGTGGACTGGTGCACTGAGGCCAGGCTCCTCGTGATGTAGTCAGCTCCAGGCCTCACCTCTGCCCCCTGGAGGTCCAGCCCTCAGTGCATGAGTCTTTGGGGGGCACTTCATATTTAAATCAGAACCTGAGATCTGCAGCCTCTGGACCCCATCTTTCCCTCCAGCTGCAGAGCTACTGCTCTGTCCTCTACCAGAAGGTCATTCACTGCTCCCTGTGGGGCCACTGGCCCTGAGGTCTCTGTCCCCCTCTGTTTTTCTGTGACCAGGTCCTGAGTCATCACTCCCGGCTTGCCTGGATATACTTTTCTTGGATGCCAACACCTCAGGCAGAATAAATTCTTCCCTTCTCTTCCTTCCACCACACTCAGCACATATTTCCATAATAGCTTGTGTTCTCTGGGGTGTTTGTAGCTGTTAAGCAGGAATAAAGAGCTACAGGGTCAAAAAGCTGGGGGAAATGATGGAATGAATCAAAGTTGAGATGGCTTTTAAACTGCAGAACATTTCAGTCCTTACTGTGCCACCAATAGGTGACTAGAGGAGGACCACATTGTCAGTGGCTTTTTCTGGGGTTAATGAAGTGTGGGAGTCCTGAGGTAGTGCCTCTCCTTATCTTACAGTTGGGGAAACTGAGGCACAGAGAAGATAGCTGATGAGTGCCACAGACTGAGAGGATGTGGAAAGTGCTTATGGGTTGGGGTCTCAGGTGTCGGCTTCATGCTGGACTCCTGCTGTGAGAGGTGTGGCCTGTGGATGACTGCCCTCTGTCTCCTGGTCTGCGCCTGGAACTGGACAGAAGACCTGGAGTGGGCTTCAGCCCATGCAAATCCAGCAGGTCTCCCTGAGGGCACTGTGCTTGTGGAGGCCATCCCTGTAGCACATCCCAGCGCATGTTCTGGACATTCTGAGCACCACGCAGGCACCATGCTATCTGCATGAAGCACCCTGGCTTGGGCGTGGTTGACTGTGGTCCCCAAACTCTACTGTGATGGTGCTCCGTCCCCACTCTTGGAGGCAGCCGTGAGGTGGGGCTGAGCTGGCAGTCCTAGCAGGGACTGTGGGGCCCCAGCTGTCACTGTCCTCCTGCCCCCTCATTCTCTGGGCCTGCTGTCTGTGCTGCACCCCAATGTGAGCCCGTGAATGCGGAATTGTCTTGGTGGTTCCCTGCCATCTCTCCAGGCCTGGAGCCATGCCGGAAACAGCAGGTGCCCAGTGAACCCATGGCACAGGGGACAGATGTGCAGCCGGCTTGTGCCTCCCTGCTCAGGGTCCGGCGGGTCCACAGGCAGTGTCCCAAGGATGAGCAGTCCCTGGCCCCTCCTCCAACACATGGTAGGGAGTCCTTTGCACATGCCCACGGGCCCTGCCCCCCCCACCCCGCTGCCTTGCTCTGCCGCCCCTGGCACTGTGATAATGGGGTGCTGCACTGGTCATCTCTGACCCCTTGCTGTTGCTGAGAGTCACTAGGCGACTTCTCTGAGACCCTCCTGTCCCAACACGTGGAGCAGAACCCTTGAAGCGGCAGGAGGTGATGTCGAGGATGGCCTAGGAGCTCTGTGCTTCCTCCACTGGGCTGGCGCCAGCTGGGCCCGAACTCCTCACCCGCCAGAGGTGGGCACTGCTCATGAGATGTGCAATTTGAGCACTGCCACATTTATAAAGATAAGTTAAAATATTGTCACTAGAGATCATCAATAGTTTAAAAACACTGGGAGTTTAATGAGCAGGTGGTCTGATTAAGTCCTGGAAAGACAAAGCCTCTCTCCTGCCTCTGCGTGCTGAGCACCATGTGAAACAGGCAGGCAGGTGCAGCTTGCAACGCTGGAGGGTTTGTGCTGGGTCCACTGAATCCCACTTACCCCTTGTGTAAAGCATTATTTATTGGGGTCTTACTACGTGCTGGGTCTTTAACATCTATTCTCTCCTGATTCCTCTTTCCCCTTAAATGAATTTTTGTTTAATTTTTTTAATTTTTTTTTTTTTGAGACAGGGTCTCGCTTTGTAGTTCGGGCTGGCTCTGAGCTCACTGTGTAGCCTAGGCAGGCTTTGAACTCAGCAATCCTCCTGTCTCTGCCTCCCGAGTGCTGGGATTACAGGCGTGAGCCACCATGTCCGGCACTGTGGTATGTGGTATTGATTGCTGGTGGGCGTGAGTCTCTAATTTCTTCTTTTAAAAAAAAATTTGAAACAAAAGCCTGGTGTGGTGACACAAACCTGCACTGTCAGCATTCCGGAGGCTGAGGCAGGAGGACTCCAGTGAGTTCAAGGCCAGCCTGGGCTATAAAAGAAGTTTCTGACTCAGAAAACAACACAAAACAAAACAAGGAGACAAGGCTCACTAAGTTGCACAGGCTGGCCTCAAAGTTGTGATCTTCCTGCCTCAGCTTCCTGAGTAGCTGATATAAACCACCTTATAAAAAGTTGTGGTGCAAGGCCTGAGATTTAGCTCAGTGGTTTGGGTGCCTGCATCGCAAGTGCAAGGTCCTGAGTTTGATCCCTGGTAACAGCATACAATGCTGGGTGTGGTGATTCATGCCCACCAGCAATCAATACCACATACCACAATGCCAGGCGTGGTGGCTCACGCCTGTAATCCCAGCACTCGGGAGGCAGAGGCAGGAGGATTGCTGAGTTCCAGGCTTGCCTGGGCTACATAGTGAGCTCAGGGCCAGCCTGAACTAAACTACAAAAAAAAAAAAAAAAAAAAAAAAAAAAAGTGAGACCCTGTCTCAAAAAAACAAAAAAGTTGTGGCACAGAGGCTGGGGATGCAGCGCTGGGCTACAACACTCATGTAACCAGTGCAAAGCCCCCAGTTCAGTCCTTGGCACGGAGGGGAGGGCTCCACAGGGGACTGGGCTCACAGCCGGGTGCACATTTGAATCACCCAGAGGGCTCAGGGGTGACAGAGTACTGGGGTTCCAGCCTATGAAGGCTGAGATAGGCCCTGGACATTGGGGTTTTTCCAAAGTCCCCCTGCGGCTCTCACGTGGAGTTGGCGTGGAAGACAGGGAGGGTGCAGGACTCTCATCCAGGTGAACTCAGGGAAAAGAGTGGTGCTGTCACCAGTGCTTTCCTCCCTCTGCCCAGAGAGCATCGCTCCTGGCTGCTAGGTGCCTGGGCCTGTCTAGCTGTCCTGCGCCACTGTCAGCCTGGGCATCTCCTCTGCCAGACCATGGAGGTCCCAAGAGCAGGGGCTGGCTGTGATTCTGCCTGGAGTGCACTGTTCAGTGTGGAGCGGGTGCAGCTGGGCAGGCAGGGCAGGCTGGTTTCCTGTCTGAGGACCTGGGTGTCATAGAGGGACAGGGTGTTCCATACATGTGATGTGTTTGAGCACCGCAGCACCTGCAGGGCCTCGTGGCCAGCACCCGTCAATCCTGCTTCCCTGGTGGGTACCACTGTGCTGGAGATGTCTCACATCTCTTCTGCTGGCACATCCAACGTGATGCCCGGGGCAACTCTCCTCGCTGCCCCCCGCCCCCGCTTCCTTGTTTCTGCATCCCGAGTCCCGACGTGGTCACTGTGGGGATCTGTAAATGGGGACAGTCAGCCACTCCACAGCAAGAGCCTGCTTGGCCGCAGCAGCACCTGAGAGCCAGCGGCATGCCTTCTCTTCCAGCCTGGAAGGGCGTGCCCTGAGTACAGTAGGTGTGCAGTAACTGGTCATAGGTTTCTTGAGAATATTCCTTAGAGGATTCTTCTATTTAAACAAAATAAAACAAAACTGCAAACTCTGGATGGGACTTCAGGGATCGTGCAGCCCCTTCCATTACAGTTGGTGAGCTGGAGACTCGGGAGTCTGGGAAGGGGGCCAGGTAAGCCGCGTCCAGGCAGGACCCCTTCGCCCCCGCTACGAGCCACACTGTTCCTGCACCAGACCAGATGTTCCGACAGCTGCACACTTCCTGGAGTCTGAACCTGGCGCGCTGGGAATGCGCATCGCAGAGGGTGTGAGTGCCGCCCTAGGGAGGCCTACCCAGATGTCCAGCCAGACCTCCATTGCTGGCCCAAGCGCTGGGCATGGGGAGGCCTGGTCCCTGCTGCCTATGCTGTGGGATAGCATTTCCTAGTGAGGAAGCTGGTGGCCTCAGTTCCTCAGGGGCTGGGGGAAGCCAACTCCTTCTCTCCCCAGTGTTGGAGGCCTGGAGCCTCAGTTCCCTGCTGTTTCTCTGAAGAGGCCAAGCCAGGAGCCCGAGAATTTAATGCGGGGGCTTCTGTGGGAGCGTGTAGGGGTGGGCTCTGGCCTGATGGAGGGAAGAAGGCCCAGCTGGGCCCTGGCCTTGCTGGGAAAGTCTCTGCCCTGTGTTTGCCCCCATGGCCCACACAGCGGAGCCCCTTGAAGGCCCTCAGTAGATAGGAGGAGCCACGTGACTGCAGCTGGGATGCTCGGCTTTGGGTCTCAGTTTGCACACACCTCACAGTGGCCAGCCAGGTTCCACGGAGACCTGCCCACTCTGTTGCCCTCTCCACCCACACTGCCCCCATACAGACTGTCTGCCGCTTAGGGCTGCCCCCTGGCGGCCTCTGGGGTGGGGGTAAGGTGTGAAACCTTGGGCGTCTGGATAGCCTGGGGTGTGTGGGACCTTCCCTGGGGCCGCTGGGCTGTGCCTGGAAGGCCTCCTGTGCAGGCCTCCTGGCCCTGGTCCCTTCCCCTACCGCCTTGTGGAGACTCCCAAGTAGGGATCTCTACGCTGCCAGTTTGCTCTCTGGAGTTGCTTGCCCGAACCCAGCCTCTTGGGTGTGGCTTGTCCCCTCTCCAGACTCACCTCCAGGCCGGACCTGGCTGTGTTATCTCTTTACGCCGCGAGGCGGGACCCTGCCTGGTGTACAGTAGGTGCGCAGTGAATACCGAACACAGGTGGAGAGGTGAAGAGGACACGGACACTGAGGGAGAGGGAGGGAGGACCCCATCAGACCCGTTGCCAGGTGCGCCTGGCTCGGACCTCCCGCCCGGCCCGGTCCCGGAGCGGCTGGCCGGCAGGTGGCGCTGCGCCCCCGGCCTCGCGGTCGCCAGTCCCCTCCTCCGCCCGCCCCGCGCCGGCTCTTTCTCCGCGCCCTCGCCGCGCTCCCCGGAGCCTCTGCTCTGCGCTCCCGGCCGCGGGCTCCTCGCCGACTCGCGCCCTCGGCCACCATGGCGCGCCGGGGCCCCGTGGGGCTCTCGCCCTCGCCGTCGTCCTCGCCGCCGTGCTGGCCCCGCGCGCGGCCGCTGCTGCTGCTCCTGCTCCTGGCCGCCTGCGGGGCGGCGGGGCGTTCGCCCGAGCCCGGGGGGCCGCGCGCGCTGCTGACCCGCAGCCCGCGGAGCCCCCTTGTGGGGCGCGCGCAGCCGGCCAGCCGCGGGGACCCCGAGGAGCCCGGCGCCCCGCGTCCCGCCCCGGCCCCGGCCCCGGCCCCGGATCCCCACGAGCACGGCGCCCCTGCCCCTGGCCGGGGGCGCAGGGCACGGGCGGCCCCCCGGGTGCCCGTCTCGCTCATCAGCACGTCGTTCGTGCTCAAGGGGGACGCGACGCACAACCAGGCGATGGTGCACTGGACAGGCGAGAACAGCAGCGTAAGTGACCCCGGGACGCCCCTCGGACACGGGCACGGCCCCGCTTCCGCACACCCCGTAGCCCCGGACGATCTCGGTGACCTGGAGACATGGCTCACCTCGGGCCCCCTGCTGGCCTTTGGCCACTCGTTACTTGGGGAACTGTCCCGATTACATGAGCTGCTGTCTCTCAGGGGCAGATGAATATATTTTAGGGCCCTGCGCCGCCTTGGGGGTGTCTCTCTCACCCCGTTATGGGTGGTTCTCCTGAGGCTGGGGCACCTGGGCAATTGCGTGACTTCCCAGGTGATTGAGGAACCCTGCCCAGGGTGCTGCGTGGCCCTCACGGTGGCTCCTGGGTCGGCTCAGCAGAGCCGTCTGGGACTTCAGCCCAGGGATCCTCCCTGCCCCACAGCGGTGGGGACCCTCTGGTCTCCAGGACTGCCCCGGCCAGCACACTGTCTGCTGGGGACTCTCCATTGTGGCGTTGACCCCGCCGCTTCCCTGAGGTCCTGTCTGCTGCACCGGACTGTGCCTGCATCTGCACCCTCTGACCTGTTGGGCTGGGGGCCTGCAGACCCCCTGCCACCCCATTCCTCCCCGGCAGTGGCCCTCCCTTCACCCTGGGGACAGGGGTGGGGCTGCCTCAGCCTGACTTTCCTGGCCAGAGTTGGAGCCCTCCCAGGATCACCCCGTGCAGCCCCCACAGGGTCCTCTCCAGGGCTGTGCGTTTGGGGGAAGGGGCAGGCAGCTGCGACTCACTGCTCTCTCACACCCCTGCCAGGCTGCGGGCTGTGCTCCTGGTCCCCAGAGCTCCTGGAGGCAGCATGGGCCAGGTCCCTGCACAGGTGGGGGCGGTGGGCCACATCTGCGTGTCCAGCTTTGTGACTGGGACAGTTTTTGCTTCCTCATTTTCCTTCTCAGCATCTGGGCCACCAGAGCCTCCCTTCTAGCTGGAGAAGGGGTGGGGTGCTGGAGGAACATGTTGGGGTGGGAGCGGCCCTGAGTGGACTTGATTGGCCCAGAGCCCCCTGTCCTCCTGGCCCCCTCCCCTCCAGCTGGTGGCTGCTAGGGTACCCGTGCCAAGCAATGGTCCAGGGCCATTTCTGGCATCCTGGGTCAGACTAGCAGCTGGCAGAGGGCAGAGATGACTTCTTGGATGTGGAGGCCATGGGCGACAGTCAGGGTGCTGACTAGGGTTGCCCTTTCTGGAGAGCCAGGGGCGCCCTCAGCTCCTCATCTTGGGCTGTCAGGCTCCAGGTATGCAGCAGGGCTGGCCGCATAGGACTGTCTGTGTTGTGGACACGTGGTCCCCTGTGCCATAAGCCACACCCCAGGGTGGAAAGGTAGCTGGAAACCAAGAGGCCAGAGGAGCAGATGAATGTTATGTCCTGTGGGTCTGGAAGTGTCCACCCCACCCCCTCTGTTGAGGGTGTTGTCTACCAGCTCACTTAGGCCCCTTTGTTGCCTGGTCTCATGGAGGTGTGTGTGAAAGGGGAGACTGAGCGGGGGCAGATAGCCATGGGAAGTGGCGGCCGGCTGCCTCCAGGACAGGTGTTGCCCAGGCCAAGTCCATCCTGAGCTGGGAGCCTGGTTTGAGCGACCACCTTGGAGAGGGCGGAGGAGGGGCATTGGCAGTGGGTGGGTCATGGAGTGGGGAGAGGAGCCCGGGCTGTTCTCCCCAGGGCAGTGGCTGAGTTGAGGCTTCTGGGGTGGCTTCCTGGCTGCCGGCAGGTGAGAGGGTGGTGAGGAGGGAGTGGGTACGAGGGCCACACCGGGTCTTGCTTAGGGGGGCAGGAGGCCCCAGGAGCCAGAAAGGGCTCTGCAGGACCCTCTCCTGTCACCAGTGGGCGGCAAGGGGGCTGGACACGGGCTCAGACCAGTGCTTAGCCCGCGCCCAGGAGGCAAAACAGCCTCGTGATGATGAGCTGCGTCTGCTGTCAGAGACAGGGACGCGCCCAAACGCTGGCCACGAATTTGTTAGGCCTGTCCTTGTTCCTGCTGCCCCCTCGGCCTGTCCTGGGTGGTCATAAAATTAAGGTTCACCCTAGAAAAGCTGGGGGGCAGGCGATGTCTTCAGTCTGTAGCTGGAGAAAACTCAGCAGAGGAAGTGGACGGCAGCTCTGCTAGGAGCTGCTGCTAACTGTGCCTTTGAGTGGCCGTCCTGTGTGCGGCTGTGCGTGTGGCCCTCTGCCTTGGCACACGGGGCCGCTTGGAAACCCTCCTCGACCCTCACCCTCCACTTGGAGCTGGGGTTCTGAGGTTTGAGCCAGCACTTGGCTGTTGGCTTCTCCTCCTCTTGAAAGCACCATCTTTGAAAGCTGCACCGGAAAGGACTGAACTGGAGGCTGCTTTGCTGAGCGAGTCTTCACAACATTTTATTTTTGCCCCTTTGTTGCACCACCTGCAGGCCTGTCCCGGAAGCAGAGAGGTTTACCGTTCCGAGTCAAGTGTTTTTCAGAATTTTTTAAAAAAGTATTTGAGGAGGGGAGTTTTGCAAAGGTCAGTCTGAGTACCCTGTGAAGGTGGGGGGGAGGTAGGACGCAAGTTGGTTTGGAGACGTCCTGTCCGTGCAGCTCTGTGAACATATGTGAGTCCTCCTTGCAGTGGCTTGATTCTTCCGGCTCCCATGGAGACGCGGAAGGGGACTTGCTTGGAAGTTCAAACACTGCCTCTCTGTCTGCCGTTTAGCTGTGGAAAAAAAATTGTTATATGGGAAATTAATGTTTCATTGAAACCAACCGCATTACTGTTTTATGGGCCCGGATCGCGCTGTGCACAGACGGCTCTGGGCTTGCGTTTCGTGAGGCAGCGCTGTTATTTGAAGGTGGATAAATATTCCAAGCGCTGGTCTTTGCCTCTGGGCTGTGGTTTCATGTTACCCTGGTGGGAAGGGTGCCTCCTGACCAGGCACGGGAGGGGTTCTGGGGTTCTGGGAAGCTCCTGTCGGGTGACGACCACTCTGAACCAGCACACCTCGCACCTTTCCTTGAACTTCAACTTTGAGGCAGTGTTTTGTCTTGACTGTGATTGTCCTGCAGTAGAAGCTGCCCCGTCCCTGCCCCTGCCCCTGGGCACACTGGCACCTCCCTCTCCTTTCTCTGGGCCCTCCATGGTTTCCACATCTGCTCAGCGGGTTGTGGAGGGAACTGCCTGTCAAGCATTCTGAGCAGAGGAACCACGCTATCTCCCAGGTCCTGATGAACCCCGTGTTAGTCCATGTTTTCTACTCAGACAGTCGGAACTGTTGTGCGCCTTGTGGAAGTGGTGCTGGCAACTGCCTGACGCCAGGTCCCTGGGGATCAGGCCCGCTGGCTGGCGGGGTTGCTGTGATGAAGTGCGTGGCGGCTGGGGGTCATGGCTACCAGCCAGCTTGCCTGGTTGGGTCCCGGTGCTGGCTCGCTCTGCCCCTGCCCCTCACATGTTTGTCCTTCTGTGTGGACTGTGTTCTCTCCACACTTATAAGAACACGTGCGTGAAGGCCCACCATGCTGACCTTCTTTTAACTTATTACCTGTTCAAAGTTCCTACCTCCAGATACAGTCAATTTAAAGGCACTGGGGGTTAGGACTTCAATATCTGGGTGCTTCTGGAGAGGGGGTTACAACTCAGCCTCCAAGAGCAGGAGGAGGGTCTTACTGACTTTGCACCCCCGAGCTTAGCATGGCGGAGCTCAGAGAAGCCCAGTGAGGAGGGGTGGTGGCCTGAACGGGAGGATTTGGGAGGCAGATGACACCTGTGGGGACATCAGGGAAGGCTGCCAGGGAGAAGTGGGCTCGGGGTGCCTGAAGACTTGGTGGGGAGAAGGCATGGCAGGTGGGGTGGGCCCCCGAGGGAGGGGCAGTGGGAGGTGGCCAGGGCTCAGGTGCCCGGGGTGTGGTGCGTGGAGACAGCGGGCATGTTGTGCATGGGAAGCAGTGGGCAGGGGAGTGACGTCAGCCCTGCTGGACCCTGACTGGCACAGAAGAGCCCATGGCTGGCCGGGGTGGGGGTACTGACGTGGCGCTGTGGAGCCAGCTTGCTGTTTGCGGCTGCCGCTGCCCCTCTGGCTGTGGCAGTGGAAGGCTGTCAGTGGGAGGTGTAGGGTTAGCCTTGCAGGTTCCTGTCAGTGCTGAGGCCTGAGCCCGGGTGGGCAGGAGCTCAGAGAGGGCGCCAAGGCCTGCCAGGGCCCAGAGGGGCTGTGGGGAAGGGAGGCAGTCCAGAGTGAGGATACGTTGCCCTGCCAGCCTCTTCCTTCTGGATGGGCTAGGCCTCTGCAGCAGGTGCTGATGGCTGTGGGCGCCCGTGTGGGGGGCTTGGTGCGCCAGGGCTCTGGGTCTCCCCTTTTGGGGTGAGAAACTCTGCTGCTCTTTTGGGATGCAGGCTGCCACAGGGTGGTCCCGGTGCTGTGGGGTGGAGGCCGGACCAGAGCAGGGCTGGCTCAGCGGTCAGGCGTGGGTGGAGCTCATGCCGGATGAGGTGCTTCTCAGCCCCACACTGCCATCAAGGTGACCAGTGGCCGCCGGAGCTGACAGACAGAGGCAGACAGAGGTCAGGGTGTGTGCCGAGCACCTGTCACCCTCGCTGTGAGCAGTTGGGAGACCCTGGGCCTCTGTCTGGATGAAGGTGTCCTGCCCATGCTGGGGGACAGGACACAGACAGAGCCAGGGAGGCATCAGCCATGCTCAGGGCCGAGGCCTGTGCCAGGGTGAGGTGGTTCTCTGTGATGCAGAATTTGTGGGGTAAGAGGTCACTACAGATGGGTCTGGGGAGGAGTGGGGTGTTTGTGTCCCTGTAGAAGCCTCAACGCAGCCTCCCCTTAGCTCTACACCAGCTGGTTCCCAGAAGTTCTGGGGGCTTCAGGGGGCCTGGGCTGAGGCGGTGCCAGGAGGGCCATTTGGCAGAGATTTCCAATGTTGATTTCCTGCTTGTCAGTCCTCAGGGGTGAGGAGGGTCCAGGAAGAACCCAGGGGCGTTCTTCTCTTGCAACCCAGAGCCAGGAGCCTGTGTTCTTGCAACTTGTGCAAGGAGGAGTGGAAATGCAGGGCTTGGGTGGGGAGAAGGTCAGTGCAGCTAAGCAGGGGCCACCAGAAGAGAAGGTGCGGGTGGGGAGTAGCAGGGTCTCCCAGGCAAGAGGGCTGCTGGGGCCGGCTGCAGCCCACTGGCGTGTGCTCCATGCATGCTGGCTTCCCCAGGGGAGCTCTTGCCCTGCCCCTCCAGGGCCCCTGAGCCCTGGAGCACCTGGCAATGTCTGGCTGGACTGAAAGTCCCCGCCCTGCCAAGATTTGGCTAGAAGCACAGAGTCCAGAGTGCTGGCCAGCAGAGTACTGTGGGCGCAGATGTGGGGTGCAAGCTGGGCTGCATCTGGATACTGACCTAGAGTCCCATGTGGGCTGCCAGGGTGCTTGGCATGTGCTCTGCTGCAGGATGGGAGCACTGAGCCCCGGGGCCGGAAGTGTTGGAATGAGCCTGGGGTCTGTGCTCCAGGCCTCAGCAGGGGCTGTTGACAGCTCCTGGGCCCCTCCCTGGCCCTCCACAGTGCCCGCTCCAGCTTCCTCCCCTCCTGGCACCCTCGGCCTTCACCGGCTCAAGCCCCCCTGGGCTTCTCCTCAGAAAGGCCAGCTCCCTGCGGTCTTTCTAGCCACCATGTACTTGCAGTACCTACTTTCTTAGGTCTCAGTTTCCCTGACTGTGAAACAAGTGTTAGGGCCAGGTAATCTCCACGGACACTGTTGACCTGATGTTGTGCAGTCATCTGTATTTCACCTTGGAAACCTGTGTGGGTGCTGAGGGAGGCGGGTTTGAAGGTCAAGGGGTCCAGTGTGGTCGCAAGTGCGCCTGGCACTGTGGGCTTCCCTGGGCCTGCTGGTTGCTCTCGGGTGAGGACAGAGCCTCTCTGCTCCTGTTTCGAGTCTGCCAAACATGATTCATGCCCAGGCGTGTTAGGTGGGGGCCAGTGCACAGGGAGTGGGTAACTGCCAGGGGTCCTTCTTTATGTTGAAGTTTCCTAAGACCATGGACATCACTTTGGTCTTCCTCCTTCTAGCAACTAGCTCAAGAACCAGCTGGGTAACTGTCGTGGGCACTGTTACTTATTGGACATCTCTCACACGTGGAGCTCTGTAAGCGAAATCCTTGCCCTGCTGAAACGCTGGCTTGGAACAAGGCTCTGTCCCAGAGGACCTGTGTGAATCTGCTCTGGGAAATCTCGACAGACTTCCGGGAGGAGGTGCTGCTGGGCCCTGGCGAGGGAGGAGCATGGGACTGAAAGGCCTGGAGATCCCAGAGCGGGAAGGGACTTGTCCCTCCACCAAGTAGGTGTAGAGATAGCCCTGTGAATCAAGTTTCTGAACACATTTCGCAAATCAGCTTTTACATTAATAAAGGGGCTATTTAATTTGTGGCTGCGGAAGGTTCCTGAGAGGGCTTTAAAGAGGTCATAAATTAGCCTGGTTCTGTGCCCACCTTCAAGATGTGAGCAGCCCCAGGGAGGGCAGAGTTGGAGTCACCTATTCGCAGGAAGAAGGAACCAGTCAGAGCCTGCCCGTGGCCTTCTGGGGGTGCCTTCCAGGTCTGCCTTTTCTGAGCCCCAAGAACCAGTTATGGTGGACCTTTGAGTTACAGACGCAGTTTGTTCCCAAGGGGTGGCTGTAACTCCAGGTGTCAACTGAAAACTCAGGATCCTTTGTACAACCTTCAGAATCTCCTGCAGATAGGAGATCTGTGTCCTTAGAGAGACACCAGCCACACAGGGAGGATGTTGGCATGTTCCTCCCAGAACTCTGTGAGGGTTAAATCTGCAGGTGAGACCATCTGGAAGCACAAGTGGCCAGTATTTGGGCTGTAACTCAAGACTGGTCATAAGTTAAAACTAAAAATTCATTGTAACCCAAGTTGTTCATATGTTGGGCTGGTCATAACTCAAGAGTCCACAGTACTTCTAGGTTTTCACCCAGGCCCTTCTTCCTAACTCAGCCTGGTTGCCCTGCAGACCGTGACATCCCTGCAGCTGCGGTGCTGGGCTGGCTTCTCCGGTCCTGGGAGATGAGCGTGGGGACCTGGGCTCTGGCCTCCAGGACTCAGGGTCTCCCCAAGTGCAGGCTCCTGTCTGGATCCCTCCACACACTGCCGTGGCTGTGGAAATCCCTGAGGGCCTTGCCCTGGGCATGCACTGGGATCTGCAGTGAAAGCCGAGGGCACTGTGGGACAGCCCCCCACACCGGGGTGGACTGCAGGGACCTGCTCTGCCAGGCTGTAACAGGCACCCTGGTCCTGGCCCCCAGGCGCGGCCAGCATGGAGCCACGGGACTTGGGGACCCTTCTCCAGCTGCACGGAGCCTCATCCTCTGTATTCCAATTAAGTGTCATTTGTCATTTTAAACATGTACTAGGGATACTTGAGCAAGAGCTCTCACTGGAAAACTGGAAATAAAAAAATGAAAGCTCCAATGTTCTTTTGAGGTGGAAAAGTTTCTTCTTATTTTGCATTTCTGTAGCAGTCAGTTACTGTATGTGCACAGAAAATTACGATCATTTAATTAGTTTCTCCTCACACCAGCTTGGAGATCTTAAAATAACAGCACTCTCTCCTTCCTTGGTAATTTTCTTGCAAAAGCAGATAATTTGCTGCAATGTGGAGCTTGCCGTGGCTCGAAGGGGGCACAGCTCTTGTGGGCGCCATTTCCTGATGCGCAGAGATAAATTAAGTTCAAATTAAAGTAAGAAAAGGGCCAGGCCGAGCGTGCAGCTTCTGTTTAGATCAGTTCTAATGCAGAGGGAGCCCCTCCTGAGCTCTCACAGGCGCTGTTTGCGATGCTTCCAGGGAGAGATACCGTCTCCTGGGCCGAGGAGGAGGAGCTGCACCACCCAGGAGCCTCTGCTCCCAGTCGCTGGGCCTCATCTTAATATCTCATTATTTACCTAGCGCTTCTGATTCAAAATGACATTAAGAATCACAGCCGCCTGCCAGCCTGATGCTGCGCTGAGGGCGTCACCTGAGTCACCTCATCTGTCCTGAAGTCTTTCAGGTAGACACTGATGAAATTCCTCTTGCAGAGAGCGCAGAGTGGGGTGGGGGTCCTGCCCCTGGCCCAGCTGCAGAGGGGAGATGCAATTGGAATTTCCTCACCCCTGAGCCCAAGCTCTTTTTCTTCCTAATATAGGAAATACTTTTATTCTTTTCTTCTTATCCATATTTAAATTGTGATAAAACAGAAATAATATCAACTTAATGTTGTAGCTCTTTTGTGTTTTGGAGACAGTCTCATGATGTAGTCCAGGCTGGCCTGGTGCATGAGGCAATCCTCCCGCCTCAGCTTCTGGAGTGCTGAGATGACAGATGTGCACCACCACCCCTGGCTTTATGGTAGCCATTTTAACATTTGGTGTTCAGCATCAGGGACACTGCGGCCACTGCCGTTACCCATCTCCAGAACTCTTTCATCTGCTGAAACGGAAAGGCCGCCCCCATCATACACCAGCTCCCTGCCCAGCCTGGCACTGGCCATGCCACTGTCTGCCTCGAGTTTCATCAGTTTAGGTGCCACCTGGGAGCGGCCTCCATGGAGCAGCCTGTGCTGGAACCGCTCCCCTGAGGCTGGATGAGCCCACTGTGTGGGTGCCTCCCATTCTGTCTGTGCCCTCAGCTGCTATGGGCACACAGTTCTCCCTGTGCTTCGGCTGTCGTGAGTGTGGGGTGATAGAGTTGCCCCTGCAGTTCCTGCTCCCATTTATACCCAGACGGAGACATGCTGAGTCACGTGGTCGCTTTGTGGTTCACTCTGGGGCTGTGGCCGACTTTGAACCGCAGCCCAGGTCGCTCTGTCTGCCTGGAGTTCTGTCCGTTTTGACGGCCATCATCCCCTGAGGAATCCAGGGCTTTTGGCCATGGAGAAGAAATAGTCACAAAGTTAAAGGGGACGCTGCCCAGGAAGGGTGCAGTGGCGTGGCTGTCACGGGGCCAGTTTGCTCCTGGTTCACCTTGATGACCTTGGGCTTTGCCACGTGTGGCGTACCTCAGGAGTGAGCCTTTGAGCCCAGGAGTCACATCCGGAGACCTTGGGAGGGTCAGAGACAGGCTGGAGAGGAAGGGTCCTGGGAGGCCTCCCTTGGGCTGGGCTTGCGTTTCCAGTTCAACCCTTCTGCCCGCTCTTCCGCCCTTTTCTCTATTGACTACCTCATTGACCAGTTAAGTAATTCAATTTCCACTCCGTAAAAATAAAGCACTCAATAAAACTCCTATGTTTTTCTCAATCTATTCCATCAACACTGCTTAAGCCCATCCAAGTTTATTTTTTGATTTATCAGTGGACGGTTGAGTGGGGGTTTTTGAACATTTGATTCTTGACACTGATAACTCTCCCATCGGGGATCAGAGACCTTTGCTGTGTGCCTGGCTCAGGGTTAGGAATGAGGGACCCTGGATGCACATAGGGTTTCGGACCTACTTGGCACTGGGGTTCCTGGCTTTCTGTGCACCACTGACTCCACCCACCTCACATCTGGAGGCACCCTCGGGCCCTTTCTTAGAAGGTGGAATTTTGTAGTTATAAAAATAAAACAGGAAGTTCAAAGGAAACCAAGTCTTTGGCAGCAAAGTTACCAGAACATTAAAACTAGTCCTTGATGACCTCTGTGGGAGCCAGCGGTAGGTGGGATGGTGCATCTCCTGAAGGTGTGATGAGCCCATGCTCGTGCTTCGTCCAGGACACGTCTGTGGTTTCTGACGAATCAGGGCTGATGACGCAGGGGTGTGACTTGCGGCCACCTCGCCACAGAAAGGAGCGCCTGGCTCGGCGGGGCTGGTGGCTGGTGGCTGGGAGATGGCGCTGAGGCAGGCGCATCCATGAGACCACGAGGCCAGGCACGGCACAATGATCCCTTTGCCCCCCCCCGAGGCGTCCTAGGCTCCCGCAGCCCCCTGGGGCATGGGCTCCGTCCCGGAAGGGACTTTGGTCTCTTTCGCTGCCTGCTGTCTCCTCGGTGCTGGGTGACTTAGGGAATGGTGGGAGGAGGCCGTGAGTCCCAGAACAGTGGCTCCCATTGGAGCCTGGAGATGCCTCTTCCCTCCAGAGTCTGAGAGACCCCGGAGAGGGCCCTGCCGTCATGACCTTGGAAGCTCCTCAGGGCACTGTGTAATGGACCGTGAGGTCTCCACAGAGAAGGGGTGCTGGGGTGAGGGGGACATTGGTCTCTTCCCCAAAAGGAGCCCTCACTGGGGGCCCGAGCCGGCCACTGCTTCTCCTTCCTCCTGGGGTTGGCCGGGAGCCAGGGTCCAGGCAGTGAAAAACACTCCAGTCTCAAAATTAAGTCGGGGCATTTAAATAGCACCCTTGTTCTCGGCGCCATCTAGCTTACAAAAAGCAGAGCAGAACAAAACCCCAAAGGACAGCTTTCCCCAGCTTGCAACAGAAAGAGCCCAGCGAACCGTGTGGGGCAGGGCAGGCCCGGAAAGAGGCTGGGACCCTTTCTCAGCCCACTCATCTCACACCTACACCCCGGGCATTTCCTCTGGACCAGCCCAGAAGACTAAGCCATTTCCGATGTCGGGGAGCCCCCACGAGGGAGCCCCCACATCCCCTTTGTGTGTCCTGTGGCCTCGTCTTCATTCTGTGTTCACCAATCAGTGTGCTGCTTTTGAAAAGGCTGGAAAGGTGCCAGTCTTGGAGGTCATGGCTGGCCCAGTCGCTGCCTCCCCTGGAGCCTGCACCCTGCCTGCCCAGGCTGGGTGTAGCCAGTGGGTCACGTGGGCCATCGGAGCTTGGCCCAGTCTGCCTGGGACCCCACTGAAACATGAGGATGCAGAGTCCGCTGTGGTGGGAAAGTCAGCTGCGTTAGGTGCTGGTGCAGGCAGCGGCACAGTGACTTTTGGTGTGAGGTGCCCTCTCTGGCTCTTCTGGGCCTCAGTTTCCTCATCTGACAAGGTGTGGGAGGGGCAGACTACACAGTTCCCAGGAATCCGTATTTTCTTTCTTCTTTCCTCCCTCCCTCTTCCTTCCCCCTCCACTCCTCTCTCCTACCCTTTCTCCTTTCCTTCCTTTCTTTTCCTTCCCTCCCTCCCTCCCTTCCTTCTTTCCTGCACTGGGGGTTGAACTCAAGGCCTTTACACTGGGTCACATTTCCAGCTCTTTTTTTACTTTTTATTTTGAGGCAGAGTCTACTAAGTCTCTAAGTTGCCCAAGTTGGGTTTGAACTTGTGATCCTCCTGCCTCAGCTTCCCCGAGTGCTGCGATGACAAGCACGTGCCCCACTGTGCCCAGCTCTTGCACTTTTTCTTAAAGAAGCTTTCCTGAGGTTTCACCTTTCTTCCCTTTCCTGAGTGGTTTGCTCAAGTGAAGTGGAGCCCGCAGTGCTTCATGAAACATTCATCTGCAAATCTACTTTAAAGAGCGTCTTCCCGTGGACATCTGGTTTTCACGAGTTTCCTGGGGTGTGAGTGCCCGGACTGCTCCCTCTTAGGAGCGCTTGGAATTTCTTTCCGTCTCGCCCGAGGCTGAGCAGAGGTCTGGGCAGTGACCAGGAAATCTGAGCTCAGGGACTCTGGGGTCGGCTCGGCTCTTTGGCGCTGACTTCTCCAGGATCCCTTTCCTGTCAGTGCCCTCAGCCCTAGCAGCTTCCTTCCCTGGCTTGGGCACCCCACCCCAACCCCCGACTTCTGAGTTGGGGGACAGTGTGAGCTGGCCATTGTCCACTCTCTTGGCTTGTCGAGAGAGGAAGCACCCTGCCCATGTCTCCAGGACACTTGAAATTCTTGCTTCCCGCATGTTTCCAAAGGGCTCCTGGTGGGCACTGCCCTTTGGGGCATTGGGGCATGGTGGGGGCAGGGCCTTGGCAGGACTGCCAAGGGGGCGGCTTCTCCACTGTAGCTCTGTCCTGCAGGCCCACTGTGTGCTGGCTTGTTGTTGGCTTGCTGAGCAGAGAAACAGGATCTGCTGGCACATGGCCACGTCACAGGTTGGGGGTCATGTGGGACCCCAAGGCGGGAAGTGGGGCAGCATAGGGTACCCTGCACAGTCCTTACCTTGCAAGAGGCCTCTGGCTCCTAGCCGGGCCCTGGTCCTCCTCACTGAGCCTCTCCTGCAGGCTGCTCAGAGCTGCCCAGCTCTCCACCGTGTCCCCTCCTGCAGCATTGCCCACGTGGTGAGCCTGGCACCTATGTCAACTCTCAGGCTCCAGACCAGCCGTACACTCTGGCTGTTCCTGTTGCTCCCTGGAACCTGGTGGCCACCCAGGCAGGGACAGCATGGCCACCTCTGGGGTGAAGGTCACTCTGCCTGTCTTTTCTCACCCTCCATGGCGCTGGGTCTTTAGGGGCACAGACTGCCTATATTCTGCTTACCCCTGTCCTGGTGCTCCAGTTAACCTGCAGAGAGCTGCCTGTGATCATTACCCTACCTTTGAATCTCCTGAGTTCAAACCTGGTTTTCTAGGTCCCCGAGCTCACCGGGGTGAGTCTGTGACGTCCATGAGTGTGCGCTGATGTTAAGGTCTTGGCTGGGATCTAACAGTGGCTCAGACCTGTTCCAAGATGGTTTCGGTGGCTGGTTCACTCTTCAGGCTCTGGCCTGTCGGCCTGGGCCCGGCCCTTTGCCAGGTGCAAGGTGACATGGCCCAGATGAAGCAGGGTCACTGGAGGGGGAGGTGGCGTGGCTCTGGGGCTATGACAGTGCCACAGGAATGGCGGCAGGGCTGGCTCCAGCCAGCCTGGTGCCCCTGCCCATTTCTGCTGCCTGCCAACGACCTGTGTGCCTGGCCTTACCTTCACAGATTGCCCAGGACTCACAGGAGGCAGACGGTGCTCATGCTGGCTGCATGACCTCTAAGTAGAGGCGGCAAAGCGGGGACGGGCGGCCCCCACATGGAAGGTGGTCATGGCCGTGAAGGGGATGCTGGCAGGCTGGGGTGCAGAGCCTGGGGGCCTGGGAGGGTCATGAGCGCCATCACCTGTTGGCCCTCAGCAGCTGTTCCTGAGCCTGTGGGGGTGACTGGCCACTGTGACCTCGGGGCCCAGGTGGGTGGGGCTGGTGTCTGCTGCCCCCAGAGCTCTGATGGCCTGTGGTGGAGCTGCGTTAGCTCCACAAACTGCCCAGTGCAAGAACACACACTGGCGGAGTATTTTCCTTAAGGCAATAAAGTCTGAGTGAGTCTGGGTCCTGCCTAGAGAGATCTGGAAGCTTCTAGGGACAGAGGGACAGGAAAGGAGGGGGGAGGAGTCTCTGGTGCAGGGAGCAGCCAGGGCTGTGGCCAGGGCTGTGGCTGTGCAGAGGGCGGGATGAGCGGGGCTGGGGCAGAGCCAGGGCACAGGTGCCAATTCTGCTGCTAGCTGTGTCACAGATCACTGTCTGAGGTCCCGCCAGCGTGCACACATCCCCACAGCCGTGGAGAGGGAAGTCTGTGACCAGCCAGGATGCTGTGAGAGGAAGGGGTGAGGTTGAGGCCCAGACTCTGCCCTAATCCCTTAAACCTTAATTCCCTTTATTCTCTCTCCATCTGGAAGAAAAAGGAATGGAAAGTTTTTTCTAGTGGTGAAAGTAGATCATGAATGTTATCTTGGTGTCAGTTTCTGCTTAATTCCCTCAGGAATGTTCCCAGGCTGTGGTGTGGATGGGTCCCTCTTGGTGCCTGAGTCTCGAAGCTGTTTCTCAGGCTCCTGTCCGCACAGCAGTGGCCCTGGGAAGAATGCCCGTGCACAGAAAGGGTGGATGCCAAGTGCAGAAGGGCTCCTGGGGCGGCATGGAGGCTTTGCCAGGCTCCCGGATCTCTCACTAAGATTTCCAGTCTGCTCTACACACTGCAAAGGCCTGGCTGATGGGCTGGATCTTCCCAGTTAGGGTTCAGGTTACTGGAGGGTGGCGTACAAGTTCCTGTTTCTCACAATGCTATGCGCAAAGGCAGTGTAGTGAGGGTCTTGGTGACAGAGCACAAAAACTAGGCTCAACTGGCCTACGTGAGAAAGTAGAATTCATAATGTAAATATACTGACCTGAAATGTCTAGGGATCTGGCCGGCTTCAGGCACGGCTGGCTCCAGGGGCTCTGTCCTGCTGTCTGTGTGCCCAGTTCTCTGCTTCTCTGTGTGTCCCTTCTTTCTCAGGAAGCCTCTCCATCTAGGGCTCCACAAGGATCAGGGCCTTCCCTGTGGCAGCGGCCACTGATTGCAGTGCCTCCATTGAGGACCCATGCTCTTTGGCTCCTGTGTGTCACAGTGGTGACGACATGAGACCAGGGGCCCTTTGCACCTGCCGAGTGACTGTGTGGTTGCCCAGGCTCTGTAGCAGAGAGGTGCCTGGGCCCCAGCACCCCCTGCGAGGTCTGGGCATGTGGGTAGTGAGGCCATATGTGTGCTGGAGAGTAATGGCAGGGAAGTGGAGGGTGCCTCAGCCGGCCGCAGACCCTGGCTGTGCCTGGACCTGTCTTCTCCGGGCCGGCGCCCAGGAGCCACCTGAGCCTGTAGAGAGTGGGGTGTGGGGTGGGCACTGCTCTCCGCGTGGTGCCGCTGGGTTTGTTTGGGTGCCTGAGTGTGGCAGCCACGTTGACAGGAGTGTGGGGGTGGAGGTGAAGCCAGATGGGCTCCCCTTGTCTTCCAGGGAAGAAGCCAGCCTCTGCCCACGGCTGTGCCTGCCAGGGACAGCAGGAAGGCAGGAGCCTCTTGGAAACTCATTCAGCAAACACCATGTGGGTACCTAGGCTGTGGGGGACTCGCGGTTCTCAGAATTCCCAGGTGTTCCGAGATCACTGTGCCCCGCTGGGATCCCTCCAACAGCAGGAGGCTCACCCCTTGCTGAGGCGGCACATTCCCGGTATCTGGTCTCTGCCCGTGGCGGGTGAGGTCAGTGCAGAGCTCAGGCTGCGTGGGAGGCTGGCTGTACCGCGGGGCGCCTGGCTTGTGGCTGGACTCCTTCTGAGTGTCAGAGGAGGCCGTGGGGGCGGCACCAAGCCTGCTTGGTGACCCCGGCACTGACTGTCAGAGAGTGGAAGGGAGGGAGGGCGAACTTGCCTTGTCCTGGGAGGCTGAGCTTGCTGCTGTGTGGCAGCCCGTCCTGTGCCGCGTAACAAAAAGGCCCTGAGTCCAAGTAGAGGGAAAAGAGCTAAGGGTGTAGCTCAGTGTGCGGCCCTGGATCTCACAGCCAGTACCCAAAATGAATCAATGAATAAATAAATCAAACAGAGCAAGTGGGGCCTCCTAGACTCAGGGCTAGAAACCCACTGTCCACCCCTGCTGCTGTCCCAGAGGTGCAAGGCGCAGGGAGGGTCTGTTGACCCAGAGGCCTGTGCTCTTCAGCTGGCGTTTCTTCCGTGTCTCTCGGGCTTGATCTCCACGTGCTTCTTGCGAGGCTCTTGCCATGACACCAGCTCCGGCACCTCCCAGGTGACCTCCCATCTTGAGGGCCTCACTGTCACCTGCAGAGATCCCCAGGAGGTGACCTGGGGCCTGGGGCCAGGCATGGGCACCGTCAGGCTGCAGGGCCAGGGGCTGAGGATCTCATGCGATCTCTTGCCCACACTGCAGCTGCCACAGGAGCCAGGATTGTACTTCCTGCTTGGCCGAAGTCCTGTCAGCATTTCCCAGCCCACCCAGGAGCCATCTGACCCCTCCATCTGGGCCACACTGCCTCCCCCTGCCTCAGTCTCCCCTGCTAGCTCAGTTATGTTCCTGCTTCCAGGGCTGCCTGGGTGTCCATCCATGTCACTCAGTCCCCTGGCCTTCCTGCTCCTGCCCCCCCCCCCGTGTCCCCACGGTGGAGATGCTAGCTTCTGCCTGTGACCCACTTCCCTGGACACTGTGCCCTGTGCATCCCCAGGATCCATTGGTGCCTTGTCCCTGGCACACTATGGGCTCAGCGCCTATCCCAGATGGAGGAGAGAGGCTGAGCTACAGGTAAATGACAGGACGGCAGAACCTGGAGTTTGCACCGAGCCAACTCCCCAGCCCTTTTATTATCTCCTCTTATTTTGCGATAAGTTCTCACTGAGTCACTAAGTTGGTCAGGCTGAGATCAGACATGCAGTCCTCCTGCCCAGCTTCCCATAGGGCTGGCGTGACAGGTGTGTGCCAGTGTCCAGCTGGGGAAGCTTCTTTTTAAGGTCCTGCCATCCTTCCACCCAGCCCAAGGCTGGGGCCTACTTCCGGGTTCCCAGGGCAGCTCGTAGCTGGTGGCATGAAGTTCCCTGCTGGTCAGCTGTGGGCTGGTGCTCTGGCTACTCACTGCTTAGCTGGGTGCGAGTGCGAGAGGAGGCGCATAAAGGAAGAAAGGGCAGAGAGCTGCGTGGAAGGCCTGTGTTTGTGGAGGGAACCTCAGCTTCGGGAACCAGGGCCCTGGGGAAACCTTGGAGGGTGTGAAGGACCCTGGGCGGGCAGGGACCTGAGGCCCGGCCTCCACAGGAACAGGGGCTCTGCGCCTGTGTGTGAAAGTCCTCTGGAGCCAGCTGCGTCCCCTGGCGCCTGTGAGTCCATGCTCTTGCGGAGGTCAAGCGGGGCTCCCACAGTGGGTGGAAGCCTGGACCCGCCGCTCTGTGCGCAGTCGTACTCGGCTGGCTGCCCCAAGAACGGGCCCTGACCGCTTCCTCCATGGCCTAGAGTCTGCAGCCTCGGGAGCCTAGAGGAAATTACTTTTTGGTAGAATCCTATTTTTACCCCAGCGGAGACCAGACTGTTAGGAATCAAACAAGGATTTCTAGCTTCAGAAGTTTTTTTCTTTTTAACTTGGGTGCAACTTTCATAGATATTAATTATAGATATTGACTGCAGCCCACTGAAACCATTCCTCTTTTGAGAGATTAAAGACATTTAAAACTTATTCCTTATGCCAGGCATGGTGGCTCACACCTGTAATCCCAGCACTTGGGAGGCAGAGACAGGAGGATTGCTGAGTTCGAGTCTTGCATGGGCTACACAGTGAGCTTAGAGCTAGCCTGAACTACAAAGCGAGACCCTGTCTCAAAACAAAACAACTTATTCCTTATTAAACATAATGCCTTTTCTTTTTCTCTCTACTTGGTGTACGGGATGGAAACATGAGATGGAGGAATTTAAATGTGATTTGATACCTTCTTCATGTCTCACAAAAGGCTGGTTCCAGCCCTGTGAGGGTTTTGAACTCCCAGATCGATGGGAGTTTGGGGAAGAAGGGCGGGAAGGTGACCTTAATCTTGTGTTAGTAGGGTCCTGAGAGCCCCCTTTCCTGGGGACATAGAGCCTTGAGGTCATGACCCGAAGCTTTGTGCTGCAGCTTTCCCAGTAAGCTGTGGTGAAACCCAAGCTCCCCATGGGGGCACATGCCTATAGTGTCAGCACTCCAGGAGGCCGAGGCAGGAAGATCCCAAATTCACCCCAACCCAGCCTGAGCAATGTAACAATTTAGTGAGACGCTGTTAAAAAAAAAATGCTGGGTGTGGTGGCTCATGCCTACAATCGCAGAACTCAGGTGGAAGAGATGGGATGATTACTGGGAGTTTGAGGCTAGTCTGGGTTACACAGTAAGCTCAGGGCAGCCTGAACTACAAATCGGGGCCCTGTCTCAAAAACAAACAAACAAACAAACAAACAAACAAACAAATAAATAAATAGAAAGAAAGAAAGAAAAAGAAAAGGCAAGAGAAACCCAAATTTGTTCCATGGCCATGTTCTCCCTGCCTCTGTCCCCAGCATCCTGTTGTGCTGTGTTCTTGGAAAGATGGGCTGCTCTTGCCTCAGAGCCTGTCTGGTGTCACCTCTCCTGGGTGCACGGCGGGTCTCCCTTCCCGAGGCTCCCTTCCTAGGGCGTCCTCCTCCGTGACCTCCTCCCTCTCCCTTTCTTTTCATCACATGCTTTTCTCTGAGGCTCTGCTTTCTGTTTCATTTACCCTCAGTCACCCAGGGCCTGAAAACATGACATGGAAAATTCCCAAAGAGCTTGTAAATAGCTCCTAAATTATTGTCCCCAGAGTGACCAGTTTCCCCAGCCGCCTCCTGAGAAGTCTTCAGGGCACAGTAAGGTGGGTGGCCTGGTGCAGGGTGGGCAAGGGCTGCTTTCCGGCTGGGTTTCTGGGTCTCTCCAGCCCTCAGGCTCCCTCCCGGGTACGAGCCTGCAGGTCGTCCTGGGCTCTGGGTTTGCTTGCAGAGGGGCGAGCAGCTGGCCGAGATTTCCCTGCGCCCACGTCGCCTGGGGTGTGAGATGTCCCTGCACCAAACTGCTCCAGAAAGTAAATGATTCATCAAGTGGCCGCCGCACCAGTTTTCTTAGAGAAACGATGATTTTTCTATTCAGAGTAATGCTCTGGTGATTTGTGTGTGGGCCGAAGCAGCATAATCAGCCACAGCTTAATACATCACAGTGACGACACTGGTGAATGCGTCAGCCCCTCGGAACCACCCTGTTACCCAGTGCAGTGAGTCCATCCTTCCTGGTCGCAGAGCTCTCCATGGCCTTGCGGGGACCACGTGTCCCAAGTTCTGGCAGGCAAGTTTGTTACCTATTCTGGGTTTTGTTCCCAAGTGAAAACCGTTGCTGTGTGGATGCTGCTGAGGGGTCAGAACCAAACTCAAGAGTCTCCAGCTTCTGCTGGGGTTTGGCAGGGCAGAGGGGGCTCACCCCACAGGGTCCAGGGGTAGGGGCGGCCCCGCCTCTGCAGAGTGAGTGAGTGGCTGTGTCCTCTTGGGGACAGAGGAATCCAGGGCTGCTTTCTTTGTGGCGGGCTCCCCTGGGGCGCCCTTTAGTCCCAGGAGTGAGGGCACCAGGTGCAGTGAGGGCAGGTGATGGTCATCCGCATCCTTGACCCGTGCACAGCCATGGCAGTGGCACTGGTGACAGGTGTGACGTGGCCTGAAATCCAAGCACTTGGGGGACTGAGGCAGGAGGGTCACGGAGAGTTTAGGGCAGCCCGGTCTATATGGTGAGACCCTGTCTCAAACAAAACAGAACAGAACAGAACAGAAAAGAAAAAAACAAAACAAAACAGCCTGTGGTCTGAGAGCAGGGGCAGGTGGCAGCAGCAGGGGCAGCTTGTCATGGGGGAGAGTCGGGGGCTTCCTGGAGGAGGAGGCCTTCACCGAGCCTAGGAAAGTTAAATGAACTATGCACATACTTTCTGAGCTCCTGGCCGGGGAGGGAGCCCTGGGGCCTGGGCTGGTCCAGGGCTCAGGCCCAAGGCTGGCAGGAGTGTGGTGTGCCCGGAAGAAGGGCATATCATGTGACCCAGCAGCCCTCCCTGAGGCAGGTCCCCAGAGAACCCGAAGACTGACCTATGCTGGAACTCTGCCTCATTTAAGAGAGTGAAAACAACCTGCATATGCGACTGCGGACAGATGACCTCAGTGTGGTCTTTGAGGGTGGGGTGATGTCTCTGGGCCACGACAAAGGTGGAGCTAACACTCCCTGCAACATGGGAGACTTGGAAAACATGATGTTGGTGAAAGAAGCCAGTCACAGAAGGCCGCATGTTTGATTCCTTCCACATGAGAGGTCCAGATTACACAGCACTATCAGCGAAGACAGGAAGCTGGGGCAGCTGCTTAGATCTGAGGAGGCTGGGTGGTGCCCAGATATGCTCACAGCCCTGGGCCCACCCACCTTCCCCAGGTGTGTTACTGGGGTGGTGATGGATCAGCTGGAGCTGAGGGCCAGGGCGGGACAGGCTCAGGGCAACTGGGCCTCCAGGGTGGTCCAGGCATCTCTAACCCCTGACCTCCTGCCCTGGTACCCAGGGTGCTTCCGTGATTTCCTTGATCCCTGCTGTGCAGTGGAGGGAGTGGTCCTCTGCCGCAGTCCCACCGGGACCCAGGATGCCAGCACCCCTTCCCTTCCACCTGAATCTCCAGGATGGATGCTTCACTGAGAACCAACACTCAGTCAAACAGCAGAAACCCAAACTTTCCTTCTGATGGGGCCAGAGTCCTCGCAGGAAGGAAGTTCTGGGAGAAAGGAGATCCCAGTGGCGTGGATAGTTCGGGAACACAGACGCCTCCCTTCGGGACACTCCCTTCCATGGCTCTGCGGAGAGTAGCGCCAAAACCTTTGTCCCGCTAACGTGTTGAAGAACTTGGCCAACACTGGAGAAAATCCTCTGGAGCGACAGGTGACTCTGGTATCACTTTTTGTCCTCCTATTGCTGTGTCCTTGGAATGATGCTAATTTAAAAAAATTATACATGGTTATGTTGACAGGCATTAAGCAAATCAGTATCCTGGGAAATGACTCTTTACCACCTGACAGATGGTTTCCTAGGACAAATTTGCCAGAAGGACACCTCTGGGTCCTGGGTCATGACTGTCACGTGTTCTAGATTCTCACCTGGAAGTCCCCAGAGAGAGTCCCTATGCCACTGTGTGCCCAGAACCCCAGCTTGGTGGGTGTGGTCGGGCTTCACATGGAGCCTTGGGCACCTCTGGTTCGTGGGGAGGAGGTTTTGGAGGCTGATGGGTGGAGCTGCCGGTTTGGGCCAGTCTTTGCAGGCTGGGTGAGGTGTCTCCCTGGGAATACCAGGGGCTGAGTGGTCTCTTGGGGTCTGGAGAGTGGGGAAAGCCATCTTCGCAGTGGCTGGCTGGGTTCCTGTGGGCGGATCTCTGTAGGACATCTGCTCCGGTAACCCGCTCTTCAGAGAGCAGCTCTTACTAGAGGTGTCTATAGGGAAGTGGAAAGCAGGCTGGAGAAGCTTTGTGATTTCCAGGCTGCTGTGCCCAGATCTGCACCAGTGTTTTATTGAAAGATTAAGAGAGAAATTCAGGAATTCCTGACTCAATGAGGCTTCCGTTCCATGCTGAGTCCCCTGTGTGCTTTTCTGGTGGCAGGTTAGTGGGCTTCCTCCTTCCACAGCCTACGGCTCAAAGACTGGGCCTGCGAGTGTCTCAACACAGGGCGTTGTCGCCTCTGCTGGCCACTGCCACGTCCAGTGGCCCTCTAGACACATGTGCACCCTTGCCCATGAGCACAGGGCTGTGGTGTTTCGTGGATGGGCTGGAGGGAGGGAAGGTATGGGGCATCCCCCAAGGGGACTTTGCCAGTATAAACTCACTTTGCCCTGTGAGTAAGAAGAGTGGAATGTTGTCTGGCAGGCATGGCAGGTTGGTGGGTGCAGGAGGGCATGGTTGGGTGGCTGGGCTGGGCTCCATGTAGCCTGGCAGATTCTTTGGGGGTCGGACAGAACCAGGTCTCCAACTGCAGGCCCTCTGGAAGCAGGCTGGATTCTCTAACTGGTAGTGTTGCTCTGAGCCCTTTCAGGTACCCCTGGGCCTGAGCTTTTGATGCAGCATGTGGGGTGAGGGAAGGTTAGATTTGGGGACATCAGGGGCAGGGTGGACCTGAGCTATGGGGTCACAAGGGGGCCTGGCAGAGTGTGTGTGTGGGCCTTCTCCACCGCTGCTCCCCAGTGCAAAAGCCTCTGGTGCCAGGCTTTATGCTAGAGCTTTGCAAGAGTGAATTGATTCAAATTCACACACAGAGGGAAACCCTCCCTGCACCCCATTGTAGAGGACAAAGCCAAGGCACAGAGAGGTTAAATGACTTGCACAAGATCACTCAGCTTGTAGGGGTTCACCCCTGGATCAGCACCTGGAATGTGGTGGCCTGAAGTCTGTCCAGTGGGACTCCATGCACCTCCCAGGCGGCTACGCACTCACTGGCACTGTTCCTGGCTCATCCCAGGAGAGAAGCAGCTGCTCTCTGACAGGCTGAGAAAGGTCTGACTTCTGCCAGGGCCCAGCCTGTGACATCTCAGGTGAGGACGGTGTGTTGGTTAAGTCTGCAGGAGCAGGGCCAGTGGGAGACAGATAACAGCTGGACAGAAGCACATAACACACATCACACGTGTGTCTCCCTGCATGCTTGTGAAAAAATTCATTACGTGGAGCTGAAGAATTGCAGAGGCTGAGGGTCCCTGCGTGGCCTTGGTCAGTTGGAGTCCAGAGGTGTAGGAACTGGGGAGAGCTGGCGGTCCAGTCTGAAAGCTGCCTGCAGAGTCTCCTCGCTAGAGGCAGCGAGTCTTTTCTTCAGTCCTGGACTTAGCTCGTTGGGCGAGTCCTGTTATAAGGGCAGTTTGTTTTACTTAGCTGGTGGTTTATCTGTTAATTTCATCTGAAGACACCCTCACAGAAACACCTGGGACGGTGGTGGCCTACCTAGGACACGCAGGTTATTTTTCTTTTAGGACAAAAGAGGTTAATGTGCCGGGCGTGGTGACTCATGCCTGTAATCTCAGCACTCGGGAGGCAGAGACAGGAGGATTGCTGAGTTCAAGGCTTGCCTGGGCTCCATAGTGAGCTCAGGGCCAGCCTGAACTACAAAGTGAGACCCTGTCTCAAAAAAAAAAAAAAAAAAAAAAAAAAAAAAAGAGGTTAATGTATGAGTTGTTTTTTCTAAACTAAAACCTCAGCATTCAGGTTTAATTGTAGTGTTGACACTTTGCAATAAGACAGTTTGCGATAAATAAGTGGTTTTGGGTTGCAGTTTGAGTGCTTGTCTCTAAAAAGTTCACCACTGTGCTCGCTTTGGCAGCACATATACTAAAAAGTTCACCACTACTGACCTAGAATAATGTTTGATAGAATATCTGGGCAGTCTATGACCTAGTTCACATATAACATGAATCACAGCTAGTTCTACTACTTACCATCCATCCATCCATGCACCCATTCATCCAGTTATCTTTCTGTCTATTCATTTGTCAGTATATCTGTACATCCATCCATCGAGCCACACATTTGTTCACCTGTTTAATCTGCTATCTCTCTCTTTGTCCATCTCTCTATCCACTCATCCATCATCTCATTCTACCCATCCACCCACCCACCCATCCACCCACCCATCCATCCACCCACCCATCTATCCATCCACCCATCCATCCATCCGTCCGGCCACCCATCCGTCCGTCCATCCATCCATCCATCCATCCATCCATCCATCCATCCATCCATCCATCCATCCACTCGCCCATCCATCCATCCATCCACCCATCCACCCACCCACCCACCCACCCATCCACCTACCCATCCATTCATCTATCCACCCATCCATCCATCCATCCATCCATCCACCCACCCACCCACCCACCCACCCATCCACTCACCCATCTGGGTGGCCACTGGAGAGGATGGTGAAGATTTCCATCTGGCATGGCCCTGGGTTGCGGCCACAGAACTGGGGGAGCAGGGGTTGTGCGCCTTGGGGGGGCCTGAGGGGTTGGGTCCCAGTAAGACTGATGGGATGAGAGGGATGGGGAAGCCAGCTGGTGGCTGGGAGGAGGGGCACAGGCTGGTGCTGCCACCACGTGCCTGAGAAGGCTGCTGGGGTCTGGGGCCGCGGGCTCCTCTTGGGATATCCCAGATGCCGGGGGCCTCCTGGCCTGCTGCTTGGACACCGCTGAGTGCTAGTTAGTGAGCAAGACGCGGCATGCAGCCTCATTATGTCACTGTCCGGGCAGCCCGGGGTGGCGGATTTATTCTTTTCATCATCTCTGCAGCCCCCCAGGGTTCTGGTCCCGAGCTCTTAATTTGCTTCCCTGCCAAGCTCTGTGGTCCGTGACCTTTAGACTCTGCTCGGCTCCGACATTTCAATCTGAGCCCGTGGTGCTGGGCTCTGCGCTGTGCGGGGATCCCGCCCACACCAGCTGCTGCCGCTTCTGCAGTGTACACAGTGCTGGGCACATGCCTGCCCTTCCTCTGCCCTGCATCGTGGCAGGGCTGCGTGGGTGAGCCCGGGGCCTCTGTTCAGGCTCATTCAGTAGACTCGGGTGCCAGCAGGGCTGGCACAGGCTCGTGGGCTGGGCTGTCAGGTCCTGTCTGAGCTCTGTCCTCAGGGCTGCTGCCAACTTCTCTGAGCGGCTCCATGCGTGACAGTCACCTGAGCCACCAGGAGTCTGACTGAACCTAGTGGCTTCATCATGTCAGAAAACAGTGTGAGGGTCCTGTCCTGTGCTGTCAGGGGCTGTGGCCGAGGGCTTCCAGGGCTGCTCTGAGGCCCAGTGACCTGGTCAGGGCCTTTGCGTGATCCCCTTAGCCATAGCCCCTGTGACCTGTCCCTCAGCCTCTCGGCAGTGTCCTGCGTCTTGCTCTCACAGTGTCACATGTGCAGTCAGAGCTTTGCACATGTCTGGTGATTTGCCACCATCTCCTGCTGCCTGGTGGAGGGCTCACCAGGCTCTGTCCCTGGTGCCATCTGTCCATGACAGCCACAAGCCAGGAGGCATACTAGAGGCAGTGGCTGCCCTGGGCTGGGCAGCTGAGGAGGGCCTGGAGGCAGAGTTGGAGTTTGCTGGACTTAAAGCCATAGAGGGGCTGGAGGGGACATCAGCAGTCTCAGGATGGGCCGAGCAGGAGTGGGTCAGGCACTGGGTTCCCATGTCCTAGCGCCGAGTCTGGGTTATGTGGCAAAAACTTGTGGGGCCTCCTCTTCACCCTGGCCATCTCCTGGAGTCTCACCCCTGGATCCTCCTGGGGGCTTGGCTTCAAGTCAGGAAGGCAGGGACCTCTCTCATGGGTGGAGAACCCTTTGGAGAAAGCTTTGGAGCTTCCACTGCGGGGTGTATGAGCTGATTTTATCGAGAATATACTATGTCCCTTGGTGATGTCCTGCATATAACCCATGTGATGTGTCCTCAGTGGGGCATGGAGAAACTGAGTTCTCCTTCCCAGAGCTGACCTGGCCCAAGATCCTGCTAAGGGCCAGGCCTGTTCCTCTTGACCTTGGGGCCTAGCACTTCTTGGTATTTCTGCAGGGAGCCCCTTAAGATGCTGGCACCTTGGTCCTGACCACTGGGGCAGATTCCTTGGGAGGGGGCCCATGAGCAGTCAGCTAGAGCCAAGAGAGGCCAGAGCCCTGGCTAGGACTGGGATGATGGTGCCCCTTGGTTGAGTCCAGCTGTTCCCGTTGTGCTCACTGTAACCAGCAGGTGGTGGCACGCAGGTGAGGTGGGGCACATCTGATGCAGAGCTGAGCCTCCAGCTGGAGTCACAGGAAGCTCGTTGTGGCGGGTGCCATGGCTCAGCTCACAGACAGGCGCCGCTGAACCCTGCAGGGCATGCACACCAGGACCAGGACCAGTCCTGTGGGCGCCAGCTGAGTGAGGGCCAGGTCTGGGGGCTGGCATGGAGCTGGCATCCACCAGGCAGGAGCCCCTCCTGCACTGCTGGACAGGAGGCTGCAGTGGGTGTGGACAGGTCAGGACATGGCCACACGCATCTTCGCGTGTGCATGTGCACGCACACAGAGCCACATGTAAATGATATGTGTGTGTGCAATGCAGAAAATGAAACGGGCAGGGAGCACAGCAGGTGGGAGTGGGGTGACATGGCATTTCTGTAGGGTGACAGAAGTGGTCTCTGGAAAGGTGATGGGACATTCTGAGAGGGGAGTGCAGAGCCTGGTGGGCAGTGGACAGGGACGGGGGGCCCAGAGGCCGGCAGGTGCAAAGGCCCGAGGCAGACAAGGGCTGCTGGGTGTGAGTGCCGGGGGGCCTGGCCGGCCACAGGGAGGATGGAATCTGCTCTGCTGGGGATGGTGGGCGCCATGCCCTGGAGGGTGCAGGTGATGGCACTGGAGAGGCTGTGCCCAGACCCTGTGCTTTGTGGCTGTGCGGTGGGGCTGCCAAGGACAGCCTGGTGCTGCTTCTGTCCATCCTTCCACCAGCTGCCTGTTGCAGGTTTGAGGTTTGTTACTCTCTAGGTGGGCACCTGGTTGGGGGTCAGGCCTGTCTGGGACATGGGAAGAGGCCACACGTGGAAGAGGCGGCATCCTGAGCTGTCCACCCTCCGCACAGCGCCGCCTCGGTGCACTCCTGGGTGGCTATTTTTAGCTCTTGGCAGAGGCAAAGGAGGTGTTTGGGGCTTGAGTCCAGCCAGGAACAGAAATAGAAATGTGAAGTTTCTGAGGAGCTGCAGATAACACAAGCGATTTTCGTCCAGTTTAGTGAATCCAACTAGAAGGAAATTGATTGCAATAAAAATAGATGGCCTCTCCATGTGGCCCCACCACGCTCAGGGCCACGGGGCTCCTGGTTAAAGCCATTTTATCTCCTGATTAGGAAAAGACTTCATTCTCTCGGTGGCTGCGCAGGCTACATTGCAAAGCCAATCTTTCTAGAAGAAACACACTGGCTCCTGGGAGGAGGCTGACTCTGGTTTTGGAGCTCCCATTGCAGAGTGTATCAGCTAATTTTATTGAGAACATACTATGGGCTGGGTGTGACACTGCCGTCATGGGAGCTGGAAGGAGGGGAGCAGACACAGCTCCGTGCCCCTGTCGGTGCCTGTCTGGGAGCTGGTGAGTGTGCTGTGCTCCGTGATCCATTCCCTGTGCCCATGCATTTTCCATTCTGTTGTGAGATAGAGACCCGGTGTATGAAAGTGGGGAGCCAGATATTCCGGAGTTCAGGAGGCTGTGGGGGGTTGGGGCCAGGGGTCACAGGAGACAGTGACACATTTTCCCCCAGGAAATTCCCCAGTGGCAAGGAGGGAAAACTCTGTGTAACTTGTGTGGTGAATGGAAAAGTTGCCTTTGCAGGGGAAAAATGAAATTACTACAGTGAGCCAAATGTGCTCAAAAGAATAAATGATTTTATTAATTTCAGATGCTAGGGCTCGAGAAAACCCAGCCTTAATTAGATTTAATCAGAAGAGGCTGCAGAGGGGAAGGAGCCCAGGTGTGGGTGCACGTAAGGGGTCCCCAGATGCGAGGTGTGCTGGTGATGTTCTTGGCTGTGTGCAAAACCAAGGGAAGACCGAGCCCACCCTTTTTTTCTTTAAAGATACAGAAGCTGGGCATGGTGGTGCATATCTGTAGTTCTAGCAGTGTGGGAGGTTGAGAACTGGTTGGGCAATTTAGCAACTTAATGAGACCCTGTCTCAAAATAAAAAATATGGAAGATCTGGAGAAGTAGCTCACTGTGGAGGCCTTGGGTTCTCTCTCCAGCACTGCAAGAGGAAAAAAAAAAGATCTGCAGCCTCTGCTGTTTTTAAGTTCAGGCCTGCCAGGAAGCCATGGTGGCCACATGGGGGCGCTGCGGGCACGGGACAGCTAGGTTGCTCTCAGGCGTAGAGGAACTGTATCCGTGTGTGTCCCTGGGTGTGCGTGGACATGAGAGGGTATGGGTGGAAGTTAGGTTTGGGCCAGTCCTGGTGTTGGTGTTGTCCAGCAGTGACAGGAGGAGGAGTGTGCCCTATGGCCTGGACAGTATCTGGATTTGAACTGAGGGCCACTGGTTACCTAGCCCTCTGCTGTGACTCTCCACCACACTGCACCTCTCTGGCGAACGAGGCTTCTCCTCCCCACAGGCTTCTCCCCTGTCTCTGCAGCCCCCTCTAAGGTCCCCTTGGAGGCCTGTCCTGGCTATGGGCCTACACTTGCCTCTGCAGCCCAGGGGGAAGCCTACCCTGGCCCTACTGTTTGGGAGCTGAAACCAGCTGTTGCTGAGTTCAGCAGGCAGCAGAGCAGCCGCTCTGATCCTAGGTAGAAGCCCCTGCTGTGTCTGTGGCTCTTTCTCTGCTCGCCAGAGGTTGGCATTTTATTTCCTCTATGTCTTAGTGACTTTTCTTGTTGCTGAGACAAAACACCCAACACCCAAAATTAAAGGAGGAAAGGTTTTTTTTGGCACATAGTGTGTAGAGATTTCAGTCCATAGTTGGCTGGCTCCAAGGCAGGGCAGCATGGCAGAGGGGCATCAGAGGGGTGTCACAGAGGAGGGACAGTTCATGGCAAGCAGAAAAGAGCTAAAGCAACCAAGCAGCAAGTAAGACAAACCTCTTTTCTGACCCTTATATTCTAGCCAGAGTACTAGCGTTAGGGTGGTATAAACCAATCAGTGGGCTGGTTTAGTAATCACATGCCCTTAATTCCAGCATTGTGCACTCTGGTTCCAGCCAGCTCTGCCGATGACTGCATGAGGCTTTGGGGGCTTCGAGATGCAAACCATAATAATCACTGGGGTTGAATGAGGGCCCTTGCACTCTACTCCTTCTCTTTTACTTTAAACAATGTTATATTCTGACATAAGGTCTCATTAAATTTCTATGTTGCCCAGGGTGGGATTGAATTTGCAGTGCTCCTGCCTCAGCATCCTGGAGTGCTGGAGAGTTGTGCCCCTGGCTTTGGACCTTCTCTTTGCACCCGTGTGCTGCCATCAGTATAAAGGGGCTTCTTTTCCTCACTCACAGGGACATGCATAGAGCTTTACATCTCTGTGCCTGGCCATGAGGGCCTTGGGTGGGCTGGTGCCATAGCAGCTGGAGTGTCTTCCCTGGGCACTAACTGCGTGCCTGGGGTCGGGGTGGGGGACTCTCCAAGGACAGATGTGGAGGTGTAAACCGCCTTCCGGGAGGGGAGTGCCAGGCCTGGTGTCTGGGCCTGAAAGCCTTTGTGTGCCCGGTCCTTCCTGTGAATCAGAAAGCAGAGATTCCGGCTGAGAAGTTCTGACAAGACCCCTTTTGCCCTTTGGGATGTTAGAGAAGGGAATAAAAGGTAGAAGAAACAACTCTTTGATTTCTTTGACTTTGAAGATAAAAGCTCAGAAATTTGTCAAAGAGGATGAGGCCCAGCCGGCGCTGCCTCACCTGGGCTCCTAGATGAATCTGTACGGGGAAGGCACATCTTTCTCTAGGGGTATTGGAGCCTGGTGACATCTGGTCTGTACTGTGGCCTCCTTGTGTGCGGGGGTGGGGTGGGTGGTTGGGTACTACAGGACTGTTATGGTGCTCAGTTACGGTGTGGGGTGGGCTGTGGCCATTTCACTTAGTCCTTTGAAGCATGGGATGGGGACAGAGCTGATGCCATGGGCTGTGGTCCTGATCCTGGGTCCATGAGGAGAAAATATTATGGTGCTGTGGATGGCGTTAGGGGCTGTGTGTGAGGTTCCTGCAACAGAGAAACCTCCCTGGTGGCCCGAGTACTACTGACGACTAATAATGAGTCACTGGCTTTCAGAGGAGGGGAAGACGCAGAGCCTCCCACATGTTGGTGTAGCCAAGTTTCACTCTCTGTGAAAAATACCCCCCTGAAAGTCCCACCGAGAGCCCTCCTGGGAACCTGGGCCTGCTGGATGTTTGATGCGGAACGTCTGGCATTGGTTGGAATGAAAGGTGGACTCTGGTGTGTCAGGGATCCCGAGGCAGGAGTTGGTGGGTAGGAAAAACTTCAGGGTTGTGCTGAGGGCCTCTCCCTCATCCTAGAGGTGGGCACCAGGTGATGGCTGGCACTACCGGGTGCCATGCTGAGGCCTCACATCCTATTCTTGCTTTGGGCCTGGGTCACATTGGTGGCAAGAGGCCTGACTCTAAAGGAACGTCTGCGGCCCAGCGTGGGTCCTGTTGGAGCCCTTTTGCTGTGTGCTGGGAGTGTTGCTCAGTGGTGAGCATTTGCCTAGCACGTGCAAGGCCCTAGGCTCTGTGCCCGAGGGTGCCGCTTCTCAAGAGGGGGCGGCAAGGGAAATGGTGACAACAGCCGTTGGAGGACTCGCCCTGAGCTGTTTGTGGAGTGACTCCGTGACAGTACCTGATGGTAGCGATGTACAGTTCTTATTCAACCTGACCCTTGGTTGCAGTTTCCAAACAAAATAAAGAAGCTTAGTACCATTTGAGTTTCAAATAAACAACAGATATTTTTTAAGAATAAGTAGTCCCAATATTACCCAGGGACAGTTCTACACTAAGAAATTATTCTCTGTTTGAACTGCAAACATTGCATGGGATGTATACTAAAAATGATTCATTATTTGAAATTCAAATCCAAATATCATGCAGGACATATGCAAGCTAAAAAATAGCAGTTGTTTATCTCAGGCCCAAACTTAGTTGTGTTCATTATGTTTGTATCTACAGTACCTATGACTCAACTCTCCTCTCACAGCTGGAAGGGACATCTGGTCTACCCCAATTCCCTTCTGTGGTCCTGGCTGGGCCACTGTCAACTCCTTGTCTCTACCCTGCGTGGGAACAAGGGGCTGCCTCCTGTCCCTCCCCTTTACTCAGCTTCCATTCAGTGAATATTTCCTGAGGACTCTTCCAGGTCACACCCTGTAACAGTGTAGGGACACATGGAGACCATACCACATTGGCCCTGGGCGTCGTTCTTGGGGTCTTTCTTTACCTCAGGAGATCAGGGGTCCCCCTGAAAGCCCTCCCTCTGGGCTGTGCATGTGGTCTTTATGGGAAAGTTCCAGTCTTGCTGACAGGGAGACTGCTCTTGGAACTATGGAAATGGCAAAGCTGGATTTGGGCGAACCCTAGGCCTTGTCCTCCCTGCTCAGCTACCCTGGAGAAGAGAGGTTCAGATCAAGGGGTGTAGTTTGCCTGTGTCAGGGTTTCCAGTTCCGTCTAGGCTTGGTGGTTCTCCTGGACCTATAAGATGAGGGCACAGTGGGCTCATGGCCACAGCTGAGTCCACATAGGAGACATGGGAGGACATGCAAGGGTAGAGTCCGAGGCCAGAGCAGGAGCTCCAGAGACCCTTAAGGCAGGGCTCCTTGGGGGTGTGTCTGTCCTGTTAGTCAAGGTGTGTGTGCCCTCCTGTATCCCAGGTTCTCAGACCCCGCAGAGCATGAGATCCTTCCAGGGGACAGGCACCCAGCTGGGCCAGCTCCCCAGGTGGCAGAGCCCAGAGTTCAGGCCTTTGCTGCCTTCTGGGTGAGGAGCAGGCCTGGCCCAAGAACAGGATTCTGGCGGGACCTGAGGTGGACTGTGAGGGCCCAAGCCCAAGCCTGTGGCCCTTTTTGTTGTGGAATCATCCCTCCCAGTTCTGCGGAGCTTCTCCCCCCTGCTCCCACTGCCTCAGTTTCCCCTTTGGAGCTTCCGATTTCCAGGCACAGGGGAGGGAGATTCACCAAGGTGAGATACTCCCCTTCTGGCTCTGTCTGTCTTTGGGGCCCCTCAGCCAGCACCCGCCATGTCACACTGGAGGAGGGGTGGGTAGCAGGTGGCACAGGGCTAGACCTCAGCCCTGCACCCCTGGTTCTGAGCCCCTGACTCTCTGTGCTGCCGTGCCTTCCTCCCCACACTCCTAATAGTGAGGGAAACCCCTTGGGGCAGTGAGGAGCAGCAGTGGCCCTGCGCAGGCTCCCCATGGGGCGTTGTGTTGGGAGGGCTTGAGGCTTTAGTATGCAGGGCAGCAGGGCCGGGTGCTGAGGCGGGGTGCCCTCGCCCCTACTTGGCCAGCTGGGTGGGAAACAAGGAAGGAGGGAGGCAGCAGCCGTGGGAACCACGCGGCCGCAGGCCGGGGCCAGGGAGCTCAGGGCCTGCAGCTGTGGATGGGGGCGGGAGGCGCAGGCTCTTTCGGTCTACCCGAGAGCCCAGTGGGTCGGCCTGCGAGGGGGGCCGAGGGCCAGGCTGCACTCTGGAATCCTCCCAGCCTAGTCCCTGCTGGGCCCTGCAGCCTGGCCGCCTTGCTAGAGTGTGAGGCATAGTCGCTATGACACTTCCAGTCCTGCCCGTGCTGCTTGGCTCCTGGGATGCAGATGTCATTATAGTCACGCTGCTTTGCGTGGCTGGGATCCCTTTTTAGGACTGGTGTGAGATCATCATTGCAGAACAAATTGGTTAGTGTGGCCTGCTTTCTTTTGCCTCTGAAGTACCTGGACCTGTGGACTCAGGTGACTCTCACCAGAGTGGACTCTTGTGGTCTCTGTGGGCTCCCTGAGCCTCAGTTTCCCCATCTGTCAAATGGGAGGAGTATCGTTGCTCTCAGGCAGGGCCAGTGTGCATGGGGTGCCTTGGCCCAGATGAGGGCGGGCATTGGCTGCCGCCCTCCTTGGTCTCAGTATTTCCTCTTCCCTGGGTCCTCAGAGCTGGCCTGGTGTGGGGCGGGTCACAGGACTGCACAGTGACAGGCAGGCCCTTGGCTGGGGGCAGACCTGGGTCACAGCCCCTGGTTTAGGGATGAGGACGCTGTCCCCACCAGAGGGCCTTCACAGGTGAGGGTCCCACGAAGGTGTGGGGTGGTGTGTGGTGGCCGGCAGGCTGTGTGCTGCCTGGTTGCTCAGCGGAGGGGTGGGCTGACAGCGGTCACCATGCCTGTTGTTTCCCGGGGCCCCTGCAGCTCTGGCCTCTGTCCTGCTGTCACGCAGGGAGTGTGTGGACCCCCAAGGCCTAGGACACTGGAGCCCCATGCAGCCCTGAGCCCAGCACACTCCACTGTCCCACCTACAGCTGCGCCTGACTGCAAATGGCCTCTCTGCTTTCGGAAACCACAGATGACCCCTGTCAGGTTAACGGAGGCCAGCAGTTCTTTCCTGGGTTGCATGGGCTTCGTGCAGAGGAGGGAGGGCCGGGAAGGGAGGCAGACCCCCAGGAGCCCCGGCTACCCCAGGACCTAGGGCCAAAAAGCCCCAGCTCTGACTCCAGTGCCAGTATTACAGACTCAGGGCCGGGGTAGGGGGCACAGGACAGGTTCTGGGCCTGGGATTCAGGTTGGAGTCTTCCAGGAACTGGGGTACCCTCTGTGCTCTGGGGGCTTAAGCATTCCTAGGGTGACTCTATAGTCCTGTCCTCTGTCTGAGGGTGCCCAGATACCAGTGTTTCCTGAGCCCGGGTTTTCCCAGGGTGGCATTTCCTGCGGAGGGAAATTTTCCTGTCCTCATGGGGGAAGATGTAGCCCAAAGCCACCAGGCTCCCTGGCCTGGCGCAGTGAGGGCTGTACCACCCACCTCTACTTTAGAGTTCATTTTTGCCACCCCTGTGTGACACTCTAGAGCTCAGGGAGCTGAGGGCCGGAGCCCCTGGGGGCCAAGAGAGGGCTCTGCCTCCGGGGACATTGGATTAGCTTTGAAGATACACTTGGGAGCAGGGCAGGAGCCAGGACAGCATGAGGAAACCCACAGTCCAGCCCTTTCTCCCTGCTGTGCCGGATGGCTCTCTGTGTCAGGGCTGCTGCACTCCCTGTCACTCTGCTGCCACCCTGGAGGGAGGAATCCTGCACGTCTCCAAGTGGCTGCTGTAGCCAGAACCATGCACTGTCCCCTAAAGCTTCCCACACCCAGGCAAAGCACCACGGCCACCCCCATCTTCCAGCATCTCAGTGATGGAGCTCAGATGCAGCAAGACTCGAAGCGCAGCCTCCACAACAGCACCGCTGGGAGCTACAGTTTTCTTATATCCTTGAGGTCTGGGGTCTGGTCCGACCTCAGATGTGGGAGGCAAATTGGAAATAAAATTGGTAGTGGATGACTTTGGGGTCTGGCTGTCAGCAAATCCTCCCCACACTACTCCCAGCCGGAGGCTACTTGGGTCTCCTGAGAGCAACAGTTGGGGGTCACGTACTGGATCCCACAGGCCAAATCAAGTACACAGTCAGGTTTCGGTGGACCAGTGCATGGCTGTAGATTCTTTCAGGTTTGAAGACCTGTAGGAGGGCTGCTTCTGTCCAGAGCCCCACGGCACCCTGTTGCTTGACGGTGCATTGGTCACTTTTATTGCAAGTGTCTGATTCCTGCTGGCATCTCACAGACAGCCTCAGAGCTATGACCCCGGCCAGGGGCTGGTGGTTCCTTAGAGGATCCTGGGCCCTGGGTGGGTCCCAGTCCTGCAGGAGCCAGCAGAGGGGTCTATGGGATGGGAGTGGAAAGCGCAGCCTGCATTGTGCCATACTCCCGTGCTGTGGCCTTCTGGTCCCTTACCAGACCCCATGGGACGGCCCTCTCCCACTGCTCTGTGGACACTTGGCCAGCTTCCCTTCTTGCTGATTCCTTTCAGCTCAGATCCATGGAAAATGCACCCGTGCTGGATCTCTGGGCATGCAGGACTAGAACTCTGTTTCCAGGGGCTTTGCAGGCCCACTGGGAGCTCCTTACCATGTGGGTTCTGTCCTTGGCCGGTCCTGAGAGAGCCTTAGTTGGGTGGAAAACACCAGCAAATACTCTTTCTCCTGTAGCCTGGGAAGATTGTGCCTGGGCTTCCGGTCAGGCTTTTGGGCACCCGGCTATGTCATCCTGGACCCTTCCAGTCAGGCTTTTGGGCACCTGGCTGTGTCATCCTGGACTCCAGACGTCTGTCTTCATGGAAGCTGTGTTCTTGGTCTGATCTGTAGATTTTAGCACTCAGGCCCCGCCCACCCCACCTGGCCCTTCCCATTCCTCTGATGGGGCAGCTCTGGCCAATGCTAAGGGGAACCCCAGACCTCACCTTTGCCAGGGCCAGGGTTGGGGTTGCTGGAGCCTAAAGGCGTGTGTGTGTGTGTGTGTGTGTGTGTGTGTGTGTGTGTGTGAATTCAAGCAGCGTTGGGCGACTGGGGAGGGAGGGAGACTCCTGTGGCTGAGGCCTGAGGTCTGCATGGATGCCTCCCGACCCATGGAGGGCTGAGGGGAGGGCCCATAAGTCTTCCTCCTGGGTGCGCCAGCCCAAGATGTGTGGCGTCCACAGCTGCTGCCCGAACCCCCAGTGTCAGTGCAATCCCGGGTGCGGCAGGAGGGGCTAAGCACTGAGATGGCCAGCGTGTCAGGGAGGCCGCAGGGTTACACACTGGGAAGGAGTGTTTCCTTCTTTAAGGTTTTGTGTGTGTGTGTGTGTGTGTGTGTGTGTTTATTGGAAGCTTTAATGTTTCTGGGTAATGAAATCCATTACCTGGTTTTTCAGTGAAATACTTGGAATAGAAAATTATTGGAATGAATAAACAATGCAATTTTTCTACCCAAACATCCCTTTAAAATATAATGAAAAACATTTCTTCACCACTTGCTGCACTCTGGCTGCTGGGGCTAAATGTAAGTGGGGTATAAAACAGTCAGAGGAGGCGGATCTGTGAGTGCTCAGGAGGCTGAAGATCATTCTCCCTGGGGACGGGGGCCATGAGCTGTGGGGCGCTGGGGTGGGGCTGGGTGGGGCCTGCAACACTGTGGAGGAACCCAGGGACCTATTGAGGTGGTGGGAGGGCTGGGCATGGCACACACCTGTAATTTGAGCCAACTGAAAGGCTGAGGCAGGAGGATCTCAAATATAAACCCAGCTTGGGCAATTTAGTGAGGTCCTATTTCAAGGTAAAAAATAAAGAATTGGATGTGGTTGTATCAAAGGCACTGAGTTTGACCTCCGGTACCGCCAGGCAAGCAAATGAAAACAAGACTGTGTGGCTGGCTCAGAGGGCTCAGCTGCTTTGATAGCTCTTGGGTGGCTCCCCGGGAGGGCGGACACCTGGCACCAGGGGGCAAAGGCCCCTCCATGTTCCTTGAGGAGAGGGCAGCCCAGGCAGGGAGCTGGGGAATGGTCCCTGTCCCTCCAGCAGCCCAGGGGCTTGGGCTCTGTGGAAGTTGTACCAGTCTGACCCAGTGCCAGCCCAGCTGCCTGCCACATGCAGGGATGCCAAGGGAGGCCCCGGCCCCAGGCCTTGCTGTGAAGCAGGGCCATTCCGTGATCGTTCAGGGACTCCCAGGGCTGGCATGGGGGCGGCACGTGGGGACAGCCTGTGCGCTGGTGTCTGGGCCGTGGGGCTGCTATGGCAGAAGACAGGGTTCTAACTCATCACTGCATCGGGTGTGTGTCCTCACCATGTGGCCTTGGGCAGGCTCCTGGACCACTATGGACCTGCAGCTCCTCATCAGAGTAAGGAGTAACGTGGCCTGCATCAGGATGAGAGCAAGTGCCCTGGGCAGCCTGGCTCTGGACAACCTTTCCTAACAGCAGTGGCTGCCAGTGTCACCAGCAGTGTGACCTTGGCTGGTGCCCCCTAGCGTGGGCTGTTCCCGGGTTTTTCACAGGGTTTAGGATAGGATTTGTGTGGTTTGTGCTTGAAAGTTCCTGTCCTATTCTTAAGTTTTCCTTGCCTTGTGCTTCAGTCTGACTTTCACAAAGCATGCGGTCACCCTGGGAGGGGTGCTCACTGCAGAGGTGAGCTGTGCCTGTGCAGTCTTGATGACAAAGTCCCAGTTTGAGCATGGCTAGGGCAGGACCTCACTTGGGAGGGACCTGGGAAGAACAGTCATGACTTGATGAGCCCTCTCCGTGTTATTAGCTGTCACAGAGCCATAGGCCTTCATGTTTAGATGGAGTCGGTTTGGCAGTGGTGCCAGGGATGGCCCAGTCTGTATCAGTCAGGATATCCAGGTACTTCTTGGTAACAAACACCTCTAGGTTCAGTAGCAGAAGTGACAGCTGTGTGGCTGCCACTCCCCGTTGGCATGCTTCTTGCCTGGCTGTGGTCAGTGTGGGGTGGAGTTGGGGACTTTGTAGGCCCTGTAGGCCAGCACCACTGGGTCGCATCTTCTGCAGTGCTGATGGATGTAAGCATGGCACAAGAGACATGGGCACCCGGGTTCTCCTCTCCAGGAAGAGCTGGGTTTATCTGTGAGTGACACTTCACCTGTGTGTCCCTGTGCAGCAGGGGTGTGCGCCTGGGGTCCTCAGTGGCTGAGTCTTTTGGGAGGGGGTAAATGTTCCCTCTGCTCAGACACTACCACCCGGGCCTCTTTCGTCTGCAAGTCCCCTTTCTGCTCTTGCACCCTAATTACCAAGCCACCATCCCTATAATGGGAAATGTGTGCTGCACTGGTGGGTTAGAGAGCCAGTTTATTCCAGGGACATTTGGTTGAGAACATTAATAAAAACAACATGCATGCTGGTGCGTTTCCATAGAGACTCCCGAGATTTATGTCCCCGAGACACATCTTTGGATCCTGTGGACTAATTATCTCCCAAATGTCCCCGATATTCTCCTGTGGGCTGCTGCTGAAAGGCAGATGTCACACCACTTTGCGTGGGAGCCCAAGACAGGGGTTGCACCTGAGGGTGTGAAGTGGTGGCACAGTAGCACAGCTGGGCTGGTAGCTGTGGGCCTGGGTCTGTGGGCAACAGTGCCTTCTGTTCCACTGCCAAGTAGGAGAACAAGGCCCTGTGCCAGAGCAGGCAGGCTGGTGGGTGAGGGCCAGCTGCCAGGGGGCAGCCTGGGGCCTGGGTGGTGTGGGCAAGGCCAAGTTTATCGGGCCCAGTTTCCTGGTCTGTAAAATGGGCGTGTTAGGGTGGTAGCTTTCATTCACAGGTGACAGAGGCTCCGATCACTTTAAGAGAAAAAGCGCATACAGAAAATTGCAGGGGTGGAAGATGGCTTTAGCTGCGGTCTGTTACAGGGGCTCAAGCAGTGTGATCTGAGCTCTGTCTTTTGTCTTTGGTCTCTGCCAAGGGCAGAGAATTATGGGGGTGGTGAGAGGTTGTCCTAAAATTTCATTAGGGAATTGAGCAAATTAAAAAATATTAATACACAGAGCTCTGGGGGGCGGGGAAAGGCCAGGACTGATTCTCACCCCACCCAGGTCCTTGAGGGCCTTATGTCAGGTGAAACGGGGCGTCTTGATCCAGGATGTGGGTAATGACATGCCAGGGAAGCAGTGTAGACTAAGGCCAGAGGGCTCTAACCTGGCCATGTACTTAGGCAATGTCCATGGCTGTGGGAGGGACAGGCCTCTTCCTGTGCCCAGTGTTCCTCTCTGTGAGAGAGGACTATGTTGGTGTGTGTGGGGCAGCCCTCCCCTCCCCTCTCTCCCCCGGAGCTCTCTTGGTCCCTTGGCCTCTTGAGCTCCCACTTGCCTCCTGCCCACCAGGTTGGGTGTCCCCTCAACCTCTTGCTTTGGGTGGCAGTTGGCCATTGTGACTAACTGGTTAGTTGTACTGATCAGTATCTGGAGTGAGCAGTGGCTTCTGTCCCAGCCTTCTGGCCTCTCACTCTGCATCTTCAAGCTGTGGCTTTCATTCTTACGTGTACAAGAGCGCAGCCATACCTCTGGGCATCGGCATCTCCAGGCAGAGATGTCCTATTGGTCAGAACATGCCTGGAACAGTGGAGTCTGGGAAACTGCGATGTGAACTGAGCATGCTGCATTCTGGGACAGAAGCAGGTCGGAGTGGCAAGGAGGGGAGGAGAGGCTCAGGCAGCCATGTGTCCCGGGCTGGTCCAGGCACAGGCCATGCTGTCTCCTGGCCCCGCTCCCAGTGGGGTCCTTCCTCCCCTTTGGGAGCCAGGACCCCAACATGTGTCAGCCTCTGTCACCTGCAAGGCTGGAGCTGGCCAGGGTCCTAGACCTGGGGATAGGTGGAACTGTGGGAGGAAATGCTGGGGTCGGGGGAGGAGAGTGTGGGTGTGGGGGGGGTGGGGCAGGATTCACCGACCTAGAGCGGCCACCGGACTCAATAGGATTCTTCACCCCCAGCTGCTCTGTGTTGGCTGAATTTTGCCACTGAATGTGCATCCCTTTTACGATAAGAAGGGATTTACTGTTTAAAGCAAAGGCTCTAAGCGTCCCCACAACCTCCACGTCTCTGAGCACCATGCATGCGACCCCAGAGTGACCTGCCATTTGTCACCCAGCCAGGACACCTGAGGGGGTGGCATGGATTGGACTGATAATGTGCCCAGCGACAGGCCGCAGGAAGGCCCTACCTGCTGGGCCCTGGAGCCCAGCTTTATGCCCGCCAGCCACAGGGATTTCCAAGGGCCAGGGCCCTCCTGGTGGCTTCAGGAGGTGACTTTGGGAATAGAAGGGGACATTCTTGCACCTTGCTGGGCTGGGCACCATGTTTGTTTCTCAGGGGCTCTGGGGGATGGCCTGACCCCTCCCCACTGAGCTCGGTGTTCTGGATTTCAACTCGATACCACTTGGATTCCTGGGAGCCCAGCCAGGGGCTGCAGCGGCTCAGGATGACAGGCTGGGGCTGCAGCCCTACTGTGTGTGCGCCTGGGGAGGTCGCTGCTCTAGTAGGCCTGAGGGACTGTGGCCTGGACTCCCAGATTTCCCACTTCTTGTCATGGTGGGGCTTGAATGTTGACAACCGGTTCAAATAAAAACACTATGCATGACAAATAAAACTCACTGCAAATTTATTCCTGAGTATGACAGTTTATAGCCTGTGGGCAGGAGCTGGAAGCTGTGGGGGATATCATTCATTCATTCATTCATTCATTCATCGTTCACTGTCATCATCCTGTCTGTTCATCACTTATTCATCAGTCACTCCCTCACTCACTGACGGCCCCACTGCGAAGCTCCTTGCAGGACCCTGGGGATTTGGGGCTGAATCATAAGCAGATGAAGACTCAGAATTGGGGGAGGCAGACACAGCATGAGCACCCCGAAATCTGATGCAAAGATGTGTGGATGGCCAGGAGTGAGGGGCCTCGAGAGCCCCGTGGGGAATTTCAGTGCTGGGGTGCAGCAGGTGGCAGAGGTTGCTTTTGTGGGTGATCATGGCATTGGAGTATTTGCAGCAGACAGTGGTAGGGGTGTGGGGTCAGCTCAATGCCTGCTGAAGAGGGGAGGGCCGCTGGCATTGGGGTTCAGGTAGGGTTGAGAGCCCTGGGCTTCTCCAGGTTCTCTGGGGCCAGGCAGCTGTCACGCTGAGGCCTTGGCTTGTGAGAGCAGTACCCACGTGATGTCCTTGGCTAGAGCTGCCTCTGTCCCCCGAGTCACTGCAGGTAGTACGTCCTTCACTTGGGGTGCAGTGGGCGGATGTTCTGCTCAGGAAAGGACAAGGAGACAGAACTCCCACCCCAGCTGTGTCCCTGGTGTGGGTGTGGGTGTGGGCTGGAGCCCAGTGAAGTGCTGTGCACATAGATGCCCAGCCCTCTGCAGATCAGCAGGCCGTACCCCTGGCAGGGCTGTTAAAGACAAGAGAGGTCCTTTGTAAGAAAATGCGCTACTTCCTCGGGGTCCCCAACTTATTTGACCTGGACCTGTTGTTTTGCTCAGGGGACCACTAGCATCTATAGGACAGTGACCCACTTCCTCCAGCTGCTGAAATGTGGCAGGTGGTGGGTCTACCTGGGCATTCTCCTGTGTTTTGTCCACTCAGTGTTGTGTAAGTGGTGAATGTCTTCTGCTGTTTCCTGACATTTCATTTTAGGGCAGGCATTTGACTGCCTGCAGAAGCGGGAGGCTGCTGATGTGCGGGCCCCTGGAAGGAAGAGATGACTGCCCCAGGGACCCAACACGGGGAACAGAGACACCATAAATGTGTCCTATTTAGCTGGCTGGACAGGCAGACTGTGTTTCCTTGTTAGTAAATGCCGCTGTTTGTCTGCTGCGGCCTTCAGAGCCAAGGTATGAGATTGTATTTATTGAATGCAAATCACGCCATGGAAATTTATTTCCCTGCCTTGCTATTACTCCGCCCTTCCCGCCATCTCAGATTTATGAAACACCCAGATCTTCTCTTTAAACAATCCCTCAAAAGCTCTGACTTGCAAATTAGTTCCTTGAACGATCAGCTGTATATATTCTGCATCTAATAAATTCAGTTATTAAGGAAGAGGCAATTGATTATTCAATTATAGTGGATCAGGAATCAGGCTCCTCTGCAAACTGCCAGAGACACCAGGTTGAGCAGTAACGAAACAATAAAAATTGCCCTTGAACTGGCCTTGACACTGGGTCTCCGGGGGACAGTGTGTGTGTGGGCCTCGCACAGGGAAGAGTCCCAGCAGCTTGGCCCAGACGCTTTCTTAGCATGTGGAGAATTGAGTGAATACATCTAAGGAGGACCCTTTCCACTTGATTTGTGTGGATTAAGGAATTTGCATTATGTATGAAGGGCAATTTGCATTTTATTCCCAGAAAAAATGAACAATATTGATAAATACATTTTATGTGTATACAAAATAGATTTGAACATGATATAGCAGTGCTGGGAACGGAGGTGTTTGCAGGAAATTAGCTTTATGAGCCGACGTTACTACCGTGGAAGATGTGACAAAACCTCAAGAGGCTCCCGTGGAAACGCAGGGCCAGCTGCCCCGCCCAGACCTCGCTGGCCAGCGGTCTGTGCAAAGCTGTCGGGCTCTCAAGGCCGCCTCCTCCGAGAAGCCCTCTCGGTTTCCCTTTCTTGCTTTTGAATCTGTACAGTACTTTGGTGTTCTCTCAAAGATGGATAGGAGATGCTGCTACATTTCTTCCCTCCCTCCCTTCCTCCCTTCCTCCCTTCCTTCCTTCCATCCATCCATTCGTGCTGTGACCATCCTAGACAGAGGGACATTCATTCATCCATGCATCCACTGACTCATTGTCCATTCATCTACTAATCTGTCATCTCCCATCTGTCTGTCCATCTATCTGTCCACTTACTCATCATCTATCCATTTGCCTATCTATCCATTCACCCTACTCACCTCATCCATCCATCCACCCATCCACCCACCCATCATCCATCCGTCCAACTATCTCCCCATGCCCCTATTCATCATCCATCCATCCATCTAGCCATACGTTGGTCCATCCGTCCTGGTGGTGCCCCCACAACACTGATGACCCCCCATCTGTGCCTTTTGGGTCTCATGTGTCCTTCAGCCAGGTGTTGGGCCGTCACTTTTCCATATGCCCCTCTACCTGAGGAAGGGGGAGGGCTCAAAGGTGCCCACCTTTGTGGTGCTGAGATGCTGGTAAGTTTGGATTTGTGCTTATCCAGACCTTCTCTGGCAAGGAGCCCTGTGTGTGTGTGTGTGTGTGTGTGTGTGTGTGTATGTGTGTGTGTGTGTATGCACATTCGCAGTTCAGGGAAAGTGGGGGCAAGTGATCCCTGTCTGCCCTCCTCTCCCCAGGCTCCCCCTGTGCCCTGATTTCTCCCTGGAGCAGGGCCTCACCTGCCTCTTAAAAGTGGGTCCAGCTCGCTGCACACCAGGTGCTTTCCTGGATCAGCCTGGGTGTGTGGGGCTGGTGGCTGAATCAGGGTGGGGGTGCTGTGGGGCTCCTGGGTGGCAGTCAGTGAAGCTTGGGGCTCCTGGGTGATGGGTCCGAGTCACCCTGGCTTTGATGTCCCTAACAAAGCGGGAGACTGTCCCCTCTTCTTCTGCTGCTGCCTGTTCTTCCCTACATATGTCCTTTCTTTCAAGAAACCTCAGTGAACACCTTCCGTGTGCCTCCGAGCTGCCTCAGCCTCCTTGTCTAACATTTCTAAGAGGACTTGGAAGTGGCATTTGGGGCCCAAAGTAGCACCCAGACCTGTCTCCTGCCAGCACTGAATCATTCATTCATTTAACAAATACTCCTATGCTCTGCTGTGGGGAGCCCTGGCCTCATTTTCCAGTTTGTGAGGAGTGCACAGGATACAGCCCTGCACCCCCTGCAGGGCCCAACTCAGTGCCCTGGAAGCTGCTTCTGGGGATCCCCAGCTCTGGTCTCAGTGAGGACATGACCATGTTCTATCTCTGAGTCCAGCTTTCTCACTCACCCCCAAACTCAGGAGCCAGGTGGCCAGGTATGGCCACTTGTTGAAGGTTGTTATCTTGGTGCCTCAGCTCCTGCTGCAGGCCGTGGCTGGCATGTGAGTATCTGAAAACTAGGGAGGAGGTGAGTGAGGCAGGCTGGACATGGCAGAGCTTCGAAGACGTTGGCTCAGCCACCACATGTGTGGTGATTTTTCTGTAGACAAAACTGAGATGAAGAAACTAATTTCCTAATTTAGATGGAGAATGGCAGCCACAGGCTTAGGTGCCCTGGGAGAGACTATGGGCCCCCTTCCCGAGCCTTACGCCCTCCTCCTTCCTGTTGTGAGGCTGCTACGTACCCCTTGCTTACCCGGGAGCCACGCCGTACAGGATTCAGGGCTACTTGCTTTCAGTTCTTGCACAAATGCTGCAGGCACCTCGGTGTGGCCGCAGTGTGGTGCGCTGGATCAGGAGAGCATGGTGGCTCATCCTGCCACGGCTGCTCCTCAGCAAGGCGACGGACAAGGCCTGAGTTCAGGCAGCAGACCCGGTGTGCGCTGCCAGGGCCTGGGGTTGGCAGCCCCTGTCCCAGCCAGGACTGGCACTTTGAGGCACTTGGGCAGGGCTGCAGGGTTAGATGCGGAAGTTCCAGGGGCCCTGGGGCGTCAGTGAGTGAGAGGTACGGTGGTGAGGCTGTCGCAGGCTGGTACATTTGGAGACCACTTTGCCCGGCCAGCTGGAGGGACCCTGGCTGAGACGGGAGCTCGGCAGAGACCCTGCTCCCTGGCGCCCTGCAGTGAGCTTCATGGCCTTCGTGTCTGTCAGCCCCTGTGGAGCAATCCACAGCCCTGGCGGACCAAGATTGGGGCCTGCGCCATGCGAAGGGACCCAAGAACAGTGGCGAGCTGGCACAGGTCAGGGGACCATGGTGAGCACCCTGTGGGTCCTAGCAGTGTCTGAAGGACGTTTCCCTCATTGTTTTTTGTTTTTTTTTTTGAGACAGTGTTTCTCTTTGTAGTTCAGGCTGGCCCTGAGCTCACTGTGTAGCCCAGGCAAGTCTTGAGCTCAGCAATCCTCTTGCCTCTGCCTCCCAAGTGCTGGGATGACAGGCGTGAGCTACCACGCCGGGCCATTTCCCTCATTGTTTGGTTCCTTACCTGGTGGGCCATGGCTGCTCCCCAGCAAAGTAATGGATAAGGAAGGTGACAGCTTATCCTGTCCACAGAACTGGCTGTCAAGCAATGGTGGCCAGTGAAGTGCAGGAGGCAGACCCGGCTAATACCAGGGTGGCCTGTGCCGGCATCCTCACTGTGGCACTCCCCCGGTCTCTCTCCTTGGATGGTGGTGCCAGGCTGCAGAGGAGGGGGCTGGGGCATGGAGGACGTGCAGAAACAGGCCTGTCCCTGCCTGGAGCCGGGAGTCAGAGGAGGCTTCCCGGAGGCGGTGAGACCCGTGTTCTCTTGTGGGCGAGTCAGGGAGGGGACCCAGCCTGGCACAGACTGAAGCTAGTATGTGCAGGTGGGTGCGTGTGGAGGAGTGCCTAGCTGATGCGGGGGACAGGAGCTGGTGTTTGGGTGCTTGCCATGTCCTGAGAGGCTGGCACTGTGCCCTGAGGACAGGGGCTGGGTGGTGAGATGAGAAGAGGCCGGTCCAGGGGGAGGTGGGTTGCGCAAGGGGCCTGGGTGGTGTGGAGCGGGGCCTGCATGGTGCCAAGGCCCTCATGGTACCATGGTGTGACGTTCTGATGGTGTCTGCAGGGCAGCACAGGGATCACCACAGAGATGCACCACTGTCCTCACTGTGAGTGATAAAGCTAAGGACCTTGCAGGGACACTAAATCCAGGGCTGGTGACCTAGGAGAGAGGAGAGGAGACGGGAACGCACAGACCCAGGGAGCAGAGCCTTCAGTGACACAGCCACAGCCCCGCAGGACCCAGCCTCACCCCCGTGGGACCCAGCCTCACCGACACCGCTGCAGCTAGAGCCTGGGACAGGTTCTCACTGACCCCAGAGGCTCAGTCCTGCAGGCGTGAGCGGGGTCAGATCTGGGCACGGGGAGGAAAGCACACTCCTGTGGCTCTGACCTGTGCAGTGCGTGGCATCTTGTGTGGTGCCGGGTGTGGGTTTTCAATCCCCTGTGACAGTCGGAGATGTTCTGTGCATGCAGGTCATAGAGCAGGCTGTACGGGAGCTGGGCATGCACGTGTGGGCATGTGCAGCATGCAAATCACTGAGTTCTGGAAATAAACTGGGACTGGCAGCTCCCTGGGGTTGTTCACCCGCAAGGCTTGGCTCGAAGGTGCTCCTGTCTTGCCCCTGGGGTCCCCGGTGTGCCAGGGCCCTGCCTCTTCCATCCTGCCTCAGTCACGTTCCACCCCCACATAGCTCCTCAAATTGGATACTTTTTAGTCAGGTCTGGAAATTCATTGTTGCTAAGAAAATTGTTGCTTAGAACACGTAACCTAAAATTAAAATGTGCCTTCTCACTAGGAGGGGATCCTTCCTGGCCTGGCGGTTCCCCTGAAAGCCACTGTCAAGGGGAGAGGACCAAAATAGAATTGGCCTTTTCTCTTCTCTGCTTGTTACCACGTGGAAGTGACCAGAAAGTGGTTTGGGGGCTGGGGGCTGTGAGGAGGGAAAGAGCACATGGGGAGTTGGGATCACGCACCCCGCTGGGGAGCAAAGCTGCCCAGCCTGCAATGGCCGTGCCCTGGCTCAGGGTCCCAGGCCAGAGCCGGGTGGTACCTCTGTCCTTGGCCTGCCCTCCTTCCTTCTTCTGCCTCCTTCCTGCCAGCACTGGCAGCCAGGGGAGCAGGGGACGGTCTTGCTAAGGGGACAGGACATGTCCATGTGACAGCTGGTCAGTCTGTGGGAGGTAGGTAGCCATTGGACACCCCCCAGGTGGCTGCCTGCTCCTGTCCTGTCCCCCCTGTCCTTCTGTCCCCAGAAGCAGCTTGCAGGGTCCTCTGCTCTCAGAGAGGGTTGGGGGTCTCCAGGCAGGTGCCATCCTTGTCCTCTGTCACAGCAGCCCTTAGTCCATTCCTAGCCCTGCCGCCTCCCAGCGGCTCCTGCCTTCCTGGCCAGTCCAGACTCAGGCTGTGCAGCTGCCGCCCCTGCCCCAGGCCCTGTCCCTGCTCACCCTGGTCTGCACCAGGCTTCGCCTGCTGCTCTAGTACTGTGCTTCCAGGTGGTGACCACGCCAGTGCATCATAGTTATCTAAATGCCACCCAAACCGCTTGTGCCAGCCCCTGGGACGCAGCCCCCAAGGGTAGGACTTGCCTGCTGGTTTGCTATGGTGTTCTCAGAGCTGGGAGCAGAATGAATGATAACTGCTCTGGTGTCTGGACTGTAAGCCTGGACGAGTGACTCAGTTGCTCAAAGGGGCCGAGGCAAGAAGAACACTGAGGGAACAGGGAGAAGTGGGTCCTGTGTGTTGAACAGCAAGGGTGTGGGACCGGCTCCAGAGGCGTACATAAGGATACAGGAAGTCGAGAGAGAGAGAGAGAGAGAGAGAGAGAGAGAGAGAGAGAGAGAGAGAGAGAGAGAGAGAGTGTGTGTGTGTGTGCACGTGCGTCTGTGTACACATGTTGAGTCTAGAGAGCACTGAGCCATAGTCTCAGCCCTTTTTAGTTTTTATTTTCAGATGGGGGATTTCACTAAGTTGTCTAGGCAGGACTGACCCTCATGATCCTCCTGCCTTGGCTTCCATGTGTGCCAGGGAGCCCAACTACCTTTGGTAACTTGGGTTAACCTTCATTCACGATTCCGCGTCTCATGGCAAGTCCCTCTTGAAGGGCCCCTCCCCCTCTATCAGCAGGAGCTACAGGAGGTGCCAGGAGCCCCTTTGTCCGGCCTAGCAAAGGTCTGTCCATAAAAAGAGGTGCCAGTTGTCCCTGCAGTTTTTAAAAATTTCAAAGGCCATATTTCATCCAATTTAGGAACTCTCAGACACACTTTAAGCTGCAGTTTTATTTTATTCACTCTGAAGGGATGGCATTGATTAGAGGCCATATTCTGACTTCAGTGATGTTGAAATGTGAAAAAGAAACATAGGTTGTAGAATCAGTGAAATACGGGAAGAACAGAATGTGCAGGGACACGGCAGAGCACACCAGTCGCTCTCCTGTGCCGTCCCGCCAAGCTCATGCTCTGGAGCACTCAGCAGGCCCCGGCAGCAGAGACCACTCACATGTGTGAGCCAGCTGCCTTGGGTACGGCCTCCCCTCTGGCAGGTGCATTCCTGGTGTGGCAGGACCGGCGTGAGCCCGGCTGGGGATTTCCTGGAAGGAGGGTTTGAGAAGCAGCCCAGGCCTGCAGTGAGAATCATGGTCATCGCAATCAGGCCTAGTGCTCTGGGGCAGAAAATGAGCTCCCACCAGGGAGGCTGGGGATTTTCTCCAGATGGAGGCTTGCAGTTTCCAGGGCATTTCCGGGGCAACTTCCCCCTCTGACCCAGGCTTTCCAAGACTCCTTGGTGCTGTGATCATTTCTCCTCACCCCTGAGGGCTGGTATTTCCCTCACAGGGAGTCCTGGACCAATGTATAGAGGCTGCAGAAACCATGGCTGGGAATCAGCACATGGTCCTTCCTCTTACACAGGGGACCTGGGGGCAGTGCAGGTACCTCTCCTACTCGGTGAGCAGCCTTGAGCCCCAAAGTGTGCCAGTGCTGGTGCCCACTGGCCAGGAATCCAACCACTGAGCATGGTGGAGCCTCACAGTCAGAATTCAGGCATCACATAGTCCTCACCTCTGGTTTTAAGGAGAGACAACGTGTGTGGGGAGGTAGCCCTTGCAAACACCCATGTGTCATCCCTAAGAAGGTGATTTCCATGTGATGCTCCTCACCAAGCTCTGCTCATCCAGTAAAAGGGGTTCTAATGTTGGATCATGGATTAAACAGGCCCAGGAGCTGGTTTCTCAATGTAAGAGTTTCCTGAAGACACCTTGTAGATCCAGTTCCCCTGTCCTGCCTCCCTTCCACAGGTGCCACTGAACATCTCTGGCATGCAACCTGGCACACATACTCATGAGGCCAGCTGGCCCAGAGGGATAGGAGCATCAGGAGCAGAGAGCAGTCTCTCCTTGCTGTGTGCTGCTGACAGTAGTACCACCTGAGAAGCAGACGTGCTACTCCTGCCTTTTCCCTTGCTCAGTTCCACATGTCAGGCTTTCTCCAGTGCTGCAAGTTGAAACGTAATCACAGTGACCCTCAGCTAGCTGCAAGGGAGTCTTGGAAACAGTCTGAAATTCAGTTGGCTGCTCCCTCTTCAGTTTTTTTCAAAAGGAGGATTTGAGGCAGTTTATAAAGGTGAGACATTGTGTAAAAGCAAAATGAGTGAGAAAATGAAGGGAAAACATCAGATACAATTGGAGACATACTCGGTGCATAAAATGCTTGCCATGTTGCTACAGGAAAGCTTCAGGTTTGGCTGTGAGCTTCCCAGCAGCTAAAGTAAAGAGGGAAAGATGAACAGATGAAAATAAACCCATTGCTAGAAAAGTTCTGAGCTGAGTAGTGATACCATGTTTTCTTGAAAATAAAACCAAATATTATATTAATTTTTGCTTGAAAAGATAAAATAGAACTTATTTTCAGGGGATTTTGGTGTGTGTACAACCATCTACATTTGTTTATGTACAAAAATCTACATTTATTCAAATACAGTAGTACCTTGATTCACAAACTTAATTCTTTCCACAATTCCTGGTTACAGACTTAGACAAGAACTGAAACAAATTCAGTGGTTAGATTCAGTGCTGACTTTATGGGGAGATTTGATTCAGTGTCTGTCCTTCACTGAAAGAACTAAGTACGTGAATGGAGGCACTGTGGTGCCGTCAGGCCATCTTCTGGAACATCGCTGGACTGCCCAGACCCTGTGCTCTGGCCTTACCTGACATGCCCATGGCAGCAGGAAGCCACCTCATTCAGGAAGCCTTACTTTCTCTCCCCTGAGTTTCTACAGCCCCATGTGCTGCCCTGTGTCCTATCCTTTTGTGTGCCAAGTGTGGGTGGTGGGTCCCCTTGGGGGTCTTGTGCCTTGCCCAGTAGTAGGCACAAAATCCCCTTGGGGGTCCAGCCAGCTGGCAGAAGGGAAACTAGAGTGAGGAGGGCCAAGGGCCTGTGGGGGTCAGGAGGCGCCAGGAAGGCAGAGGCCTGACCCCAGGCTGGGCGTCATCCCTGAAGCTTGGAGCTGGCTGTGTCTGTCCAGTGGGAGACGGGGAGCTGGGTGATCGGGGAGGGGAGGACAGCAGATGACAGGGATCAGCCACAGCCCGTGGCACTGAGGCAGGAGGAAGCACAGGCTTGTGTGCTTGCTGTCTGCCAGCTTTGGAGAGAAAGCCTGTTTTACAAGTTTAGACTTCATCTGATAGATTATTTGTCTCTCTCCCTTTTTAAAGGAAGATACCACAATACTGGTATTGACTGTCTCTAATTTGACACTTGACAAAGAGGGAAAAAAATAGCTCTTATGTAATTCAGGAGTATCGATCTAGCGTTGTGGTGGCCTGCGCTGGGGGCTTTCTGCCTGAGGGACAGCGCCAGGCGCAGGGAACTGTGGAAGGTGACTTTTACTGAAGGCAAATCTGACTTTTCTGCTATTTAAAACATGTTTTCTTATTTGGAGGAAAAGTACTTAAACTCCCCACAAAAGCTGCAGGGACCTCCCCACTCTGAGCCGTTTCTCGCTTTGTTCATCTTGCACCAGCGGGGGAGGGAGGAGAGAGTGGTCGGTGGCCTCACTAATCGGGCCCACGATGACAGGGCCTTTTATGAAAACCAATGCATGCCACTGGGCTCTGTCCGATGACCTCAGGCGCGGTCCCTGGGGAGGACGCAGAGCTCACAGACTCGAAAGCGCCATGTGCTAATGAGCAAGTTAATCTGTGGAGTTTGTGCGTTGCCAGGACCCTCAGCCACATCCCAGAGGCTGAACTCCAGGGAAAGGCCAGCTGGGCCGTGAGAACTGAGGCTCCTCTGCGGCTCCCCTGGGGTCCGAGAGCCTCAGGGCCCCCGTGTTCCTGGACTCCTAGGGCAGAGGGGAGCCAGGGCTGTGTGGAATCTGCTCCCACTGCTGCTGCTGCCACCACCGCCTCGGCCTTCACAAAGCACGGCACCCTGGGGCAGGGACTGGGGGGAAGGCCAGGGTCAAGGAGTAGCAGAGCTGGTGTGTGTGTGTGTGGGTGTGCGCGCATGTGAATGCATGTGTGTGTTCTTCCCAGTGGGTGTCATCACCTGCTGGGGCCACAGTGCAATCTCTCCACTTTCTTCTGAGGCTGCAGTTCGCCCAGGCCGACCTCCTCTGTTTTCAGTGGTCCTGTCCCCACAAAGTCCCTCTGGGATGGGACATGAATCTGGGGGAGGCACAATTCCAGCCCTTGCAGGCAGGGTCTGTCTCTCTCCTGTCTCCCAGTGAGCCACTGAGCTAGCCCCAAGTGGGTGTGCAGTAATATCCGTCCATGGATGGAGCCCCCTGATGCCTGTGACCATGCCAGGCACCTTGTGGGCACATGATAAATGTTTGGTGAATCAGATTCTTTGAAGACAGCAACATGGATCGGCCTCAAACGCCAAAAAAACTGAACGAAAGTTAATAAAGCTTTCCCAGGCCTGGGACTTGGGCAAAATATCACAATTTATGTAAAGCTTTTCATTATAACTCTGCAGGGAGTTCCTTCAGTATTAGCATTTTTCAGGCTCTCTTATCAGCAGCTCTTCGAGGATAAAAGCTACGAGCTGCAGAAGATGGTGGGAAGAACAAACACCCCCTATTTGCAAATCCCAAATGGAGGTGGGGGTGGGGTTGCCCTCTCCCTCCTCATGGCTTCCAAGGACCCTTCAAACCCCTCTCAGCGGACTGCAGCTGGGGTCTGGGGCCCAGGTCCCCTTCCGAGGACACAGGTGAGGGTGGGCTGCTGTTGGCCCTGTGGGTGGCTCTGTCCTTGGACCGAGGCAGGAACCCCAGGCAGGTGCGTGACCCGGGCTGCAGGAAGCCAATGGCTGACTGTGGGGGAGGTGGGTCAGCTCCATGAGGCCCGGCTTGTGAGGATGCCAGGGTTGGATGGGAAGCCAGAGCTCATGTCCGGCCATGGTGGCTGTGAGGTTGTCAGGACCACAGGCCTGTGGCTCCAGGGAAGAAGCACGATGCTCAGCACCCTCCCCACTCCCAGAGCGATGTTCTTATTACAGTCTAAGCCCTGTCATTGGCTCGATCCTGTAGGCTCACCATGTAAACCGGAAAGGAGGTGTGGAGACCCTCTCCTCCCAGTGCCTAATGGTCCCCATGTTGACATTTCCCCTTCCACGTGTTTCCCATTGCGAGGTTGGGGGGACATGTGACTTTGGGGGCCCAGTGGAATTTAGTTCCCAACCTAGGCAAGACTTTGAGACTGTCGCTCAGGGTGGCACCTGCCCCTGGAGCTGAGCTGCGTCCAAGCCTCCAAGAGTGAGTTCCAGCGGTGATGACTGTGGCCACTGCAGAGGAGAAGTGGGCTGTCCCCGGGGACTGGTCGCGTGCCAGCCTGTAGGACGGAGAAAAGGAGCAGGATAGACAGGAGTCGAGGATAACCACCATGTCATTTCCCCTTGTTAGTGGGTCTGTGAAGACAGTAAACACACCCATCACGGGAATGGGGATGGGCAGCGTTGCGTCTAGACCCTTTTCCTTCCCTTCCTCGCCTCCCTTTCTCCTCCCCATCTCCAGACCCTCTTCCCATTGCCACAGAGCCCTCATTGTTAAAACGGTCTTTGAAAAACAAACTGCAGCTTCAGGACACAAAGTGCCCAGTGGTTCCACTGCCTTTTTCCCTCCAGGAAACTCAGGCAGAATAACCGCTCTGGGTCTTACAGCTCCCAGTGGAGCTGTGACCTGGCCCTGGTCTCTTCCACCCACAGACCCCGGGCTCCAGGAAGCACCGGCATTGCTGTGATCTTCAAACACGCAGCCAGTCCACCTTCTGCCCAGCCCCGCAAAAGCAGCACGAAGACCCAGGAGTCCACACCCCAGATCGCCACCCCAAGACCCCGACAGCCTGTGAAAGCCCTGAGACCACAACGCACCTGTCTCTCTCGGGTGTGGACACCTTCGTTGTGCAGAATAAACTTTCTGGGCCTCTCACTGATGGTCCCATAATTCTTTTCTGTGACATAAGTCAGGGAACCTGACATAAATCAGCCTACCCTGTGCTGGGCTGAGGTGAGGTCCCCACTTTCTTTGGACCAGCCTGGGGACACAGGCTGCTGCCCTTTCTAGTTTCTTAGAGCCTGAATGTTCCTGTGAGCCTGAACTTCTCCCCACGCAGTACACACGGCTCCTTGTACTGTTCTGGACATCACCTCTTGTGTTCTGGGTGGTGGAGGAAAATGGGCAATAAAAGAAATTTCCATGCTCACCCTGTAGTCCTGGTTTGGCCACTCACCTGCTCTACACCTCAGTTTCCCCATATGTCTCTAATTGTGTGTGAGGGCAGGCTGTTCCTGGCAGACAGGACCACTGTGACTCTGCCGCATGTGAGTCAGGACAGTGATGCCAGTGGCCAGCGGCCAGCCCGGGATTTGGAGCAGGCACTGTGATGGTCAGGGCGGCTGCTCTGGCTGCACCAGCTGCAGCGGTGTCAGCTGGTTTTCAGCAAGCTCTTCTGTTGAGCTGCAGCAGTGTGACCATTCCCTGGTCACCCTGGAACACGGCCTCCTGGGAGTTTCTTGCTTCCCAGAGTGGTGGCATGTCTGTGCTGTTGCTGTGTGGTGCCCCTCCCCTTTGCTGGTGGCGTCTGAGGCTGGCTCTGGCTGTAGATAGTGTGCTATCTCCTAGCTATGGAAGCCTGGGCTCTGGGCATCATGCGCATGCACACTGAGGTGGAGCCCAGGATGGAGGAGAGTGGGATGTAGGGGGGCCTTGGGGGACACAGACATCTGTGGGCAGACGAGGGGCTTCTCTTACAGAGAAACTGGGACGAGGCTGTCAGAGGGGCAGATGCATGGCAGAGCAAGTGACCTCCAGGGATAAGACAGGGCTTGGGTACAGGAGGCAGCATGAGGTGGAGCCAGCCTTGGCACACAGGTGAGTGGCTCAGGTTTCATGCAACAGGTAATGAGGCCCTCTGCACCCCACGATCAGTGTCAGGGAAATGGTCACTGAGTGGGCCCTCCCCGATTTGATTTCATTCTCCACAAGTTGATTTTGAGAGAGTAGCCAGGCACAGTGGCACATGCTGAGTCCTAGCACTCCAGTAGGCTGAGGCAGGAGGGCTGCAAATCCGAGTTCAGGTTGAGCAATTCAGTAAGACTGTGTCTTGAAATAAAATCCAAAGGCCAGGGTGTAGCTCAGTGCTAGAGCACTTGCCTAGCATGGGTGAGGCCCTGGGTTCGATCCCCAGACACCTGAGTTGTGGCGGGCTGTTCTTGGAGACCACAGGACACTTGCTGCTGCCTGAAGGCCTCCTGTGGGTGCCCCACACAGACACCAAAGCTGTTTCTGCCCACTCACTACCTGTCCCGGGGCATGGGGAGGGTGGGGCAGAGCACCCCTGCAGCCATGCCCTTCTCCCGTGGTTGTGTCCTGGCCCTGCCATCCTTTGGTGCCTGTTGGCTGCTGTGCCACCTGGTGCTGGGCACTGAGAGGGCCGAGTAGGAACCTCTGTGTGGACCTGAAGACCTTCTGGGGTGCAGGGCCTGGTGCCATGCCCATTCTGTTGAGATCTGAGGATGGGAGATGCCGTGGACGATGGCTGGACCTGTGGTCCGTGCACCACTTCTGATCTTCCTGGCATCGCCGTGGAGGAAGTTGGGGGGAGAAACTGAAGCCTCCCTGGGTAGAGAACATGCCCATGTCAGTCACCGGCAGCGCTGAGTCTGCAGCCCACTGTGAGGGTGCCCAGCTGCGCACAGGAGGACAGAGGCTGGCGACCCAGCGCCCAGAAGGGAAACGGGCTGGCGCCACCCTCCACTGTTCCTTCAAGCTCTGGCCAGGACAGTGCTGGCTGTGGGAGGGCCGGGCCCAGGGAGACTGGGAGGTGACAGTGCGCACAGTGAGCAGGAAGGGGAGCACTTTTCTTCACTTGATCTTAGCCAAAAGGCCGAGAAGCGATTGGGGAGCACTTTTCTTGTCCCCAGGAGCCCAGGCTTGGCTCCTGGCGCATCCCCCTGGCCGGAGCCTCCCTCCCTGCTCTCCTCCTTTCCCGCTGCTGCGCCCCTCCTCCTGTTCCTCCCCCCTCCTCCCCTTCTCTCCTTCCTTCTACCCCAGCCCCCTCATGGCCTCCCCTTCCCTCTTGAGATGCCATCATGGCCACCCACACAATGAAGCGATTGTGAGCCGCTGCCTGCCGTGGCCCAGGAGAATGGTGGAGGCCTGATTTCCACCATGAATAATCAGACTCCCGGCCAGTCCCCTGCGGGCAGGCGGCAACCTGAGCCCAGGCGGCTGGCCGGGTGGTTTGCTGCAGCGCTTTGTCCGAGGATGAAGAGCTCTTGGCCAGGTGCCATGTTGCCTTGGCAGTGGTGGAAAGATAGGGACGGACTGGGGAGCCAAGTGAGCAGGGTGGATGGCAGCTGAGGTGCCTTCTGCCTTGTGTGGGACAACCAGTGGGGCCCGGAGCCATTCTGAGTCCGATGAGTTGTTGGGGGTCCTAGATCAGGGTCTGAGGGGGCTAGACCAGAGCTTGTTTCCTGCCCTGAGGGGTAGGTACCCTGACATTGCCCCGCTGACTTGTGGGGCTGCAGGTAGATGGTCAGTGGGTGGAGCCAGCCAGTGCTCCCCAGTGGTGCATCCAGGGGCCTGGCCCTGTGCAACACGGTCCTTCTGGACTCAGATCGAACCCAGTGCCTGCCCCAGCCTGCTTCTTCCTCTTGACTGCAGCGACACCTGCTGGCTGGCCCTGGCTGCCCCTTCCTGGCACACCCAGTCCTTGCCACCGAGGGGTGCTTCCAAGCTTCCCCTGCAGACGCTGCCTGTCTGATGGTGCAGATGCCGTTAGGAGCTGTGCCCTGGCTCACAGATGATAGGTCTGCCTCCTCTCGGAGGGCTGGAGGTGCGTCTGTGGAGCTGAGGTCTGGGGCGCAGCCCTGGGCTCTGCAAGCCCCACTCCCCACCCACTTCCTCACCACACTGCCCAGGACACTGGGTTTAGCAGCATCCCAGGCCACTGGAAGCGTGACAAGTGTAGACCTCAGTCAGGAACTGAATGTCTCTGAACCTCAGTTTCCCTACCTGTCACATGGGATTAACAGCATTCAGAACTGTGGGGGAGTGTGCAGCGTGAGATGGAACCAGGCCCCTGCAGATGGGCCCAGGAAAGCACACAGGCCCCTGTGAGCTGCAGACATGCCTGCCCCCTCACTCTGTCACAATGGAGTTCCTGGCTCTTGGGGGCCCCAGGGGCACAGGCATCTTTACACCCCAGGCCCCATCCTGGGAAGGTCCACCCATCTGGCCTGTGCCCCCTTCCTGGTCAGCAGACTCTTCCTCCCAGACTTGGGACTGGAGGGCAGTTGACCCTGAACGCCACACCCACCATGCCCAGGACTCAGCTGGCTTTGTGCCTCCTTGGTGCCTGGGGCAGACCCATCTCCAGGATGCCATGGTGCCCTCTGGGTTCTGACCTGTGTTGGGGGTGGGCGGAGACTCTGGTTGCGCCCCTGGGGTGGGGCTTTCTGAGTCACCTCGGGACCCAGAACCATTATGGGATCCTTCAGGGGCACAACAGTGAGGGAGGGGACCTGGGAAGTGGTTCCCAAATCAGGCTGCAGAAGACATGCCTTCTGTGCCCCATGGGCCTGTGGCCCTGGTCCCAGCATGAATGCCACTTTTGTGCTTGTCCTGCCAGCCCCTCTCCTCTCCCGCTCAGGGTCCCCGCTCTGTGCTCCTCCAGCTGCCTCTCTTGGAGCCCCGACCCAGGCCAAGGCACTGCCGTCTCAGAGCTGCATCTCCCCGCGGTATGCCCGGCATGGGGACCTCAGCTGAGGCACATGCCTAGCGGGTGGAGCAGCTGGCGCTTGCACCCGAGGCTGAGGGCTGCTGGAGGAGTTCTGGGGTTGGACACACAGGACATGCAGGCCTGCAGGGTGCCTGGGCCCAGGATGGGAGAGAGGGCTGTGGGAGGGCACTGCCAGGCTCCATCCTGGGCTTTGCACAGGCTGGGGGCACTATTGGCAGCAAGGACAGCTGAGGAAGGTAGGGATGATAGGAAGGGGGTCGCGGGAGGCTGAAGGGGGGCAGCCTGGTCCTCCTTGAGCCTTTTCTGTTCTCAGAGGTCAATTTCAGCCTCCAGGATGCCAGTGCGCGTTTCTGGATGCGGTGGAAGCTCTTGCCAGCCTCCACCGGGTCAGCATCAGGATTAGTCAGAACCCGGGTCAGGATGGGCCGTCGGGCAGTGTGAACAGCATGTTTCCCAGAGCTCCTGGCAGGGACAGAGGCCCCAAGCTGCTCCTCTGTCTGCTGAAGGGAGAGGGCAGTGGCTTCACTGCTGCGGGAGTCACGGGAGGAGGCCCTGAGCCCCCACCCCGGGGCAGGAACTAGACTCTCCTCTCAAGCAGCCATGGGCCTGAGCCAGGGCTGGCAGCGATCGTTTGTGAGCCAAGACTTGGTCCGGAGCTTGCCCAGCCGAGTGGGGTCCAGGCCCTGTGTCCCGTGCCTGTCTCCGAGATGTGGGGAGGGACACCAGGCATGCAGCTGCTGTCACAGCCTCTGTCCCAGCAGTGTTTGTCCTCTCTGGGCCATCTCTGGAGGGAGATAAAGAAGATCCGCCCAGCACTGCAGAACTGTGCAAACTGGGAGATTAGTGGGGCATTAGGGGAGGCCTCACAAAGAGCAGTCCTGGCCCCTGACACCCCCCCTCTTTTGCACCCCGCCCTGGTCCCCAGCTCGACACAGCCCTGGTTGGGTGGCGTGAGGTAGATCGGCAGGGAAGGTCACAGCCCAGTGGGCTGAGGGGCTGCTGGTAGCTGGCAGGCTGGCGGGGCGGCGGGCTGAGCCCCTAATGAGGACCTGTGTGTCAGTCAGGCTTGCTCCCCCTGGAAAGCCTGGCTCTGCTGGGCCTCTTAGCAATGCTAAGTTGCTTTCTGTGCAGTGTGCACAGCCGCCCCAGAGTCTCTCTTTCGGGGAGACCATCTGGCCCAGAACATCAAAGAACAGCTGGAGATAAGTTTCTTCCCTTCTTTTAAAACAAAGCTGAGCACCCACAGGCTGGAAGTCAAGCAGGCAGGGCCGGTTTCTGTGGCTCTTTCTTAAAGGTGCAGGGAGGGGACTGGAGGGTTAGCTCAGTGGTTCCGGCGCCGGCCTCGCAAGCGCAAGGACCTGAGTTTGATCCCCGGTAACCACATATAATGCTGGGCGTGGAGACACGCCCACCAACAATCAACACCGCATACCACAGTGCCGGACGTGGTGGCTCACGCCTGTAATCCCTGCACTCGGGAGGCAGGGACAGGAGGATTGCTGAGTTCGCGGCGGCTTGCCTGGGCACCATAGTGAGCTCAGGGCCAGCCTGAACTACAAAGCAAGACCCTGTCTCAAAAAAAAAAAAAAAAAAAAAAGGTGCAGGGAAAGGAATGGGCCTTAGTGCTGTGCCCACCCCACGCCACGTCACCCTAAACCTGGGCAGCAGGACCCTGGGGTCTCTCAGGCTGCCCCCTCCACTGGGTGGGCTGAGCTGTGCCGGTGGCTGCCTGTGGGCATTTCTGCCCCAGCGCTTAGGGCACTGTGGGGCCAGGCACAGGAGTCCACACAGAGCCCAGCCCTGGCCTCCGTTGCTGGCCCCTAATCTGGTTAACTGTTTTTTTCTCTTGGGGTAGATTGGGAGCAGAGAGAAGGTCGCCCTCCTGGGGCGGAGGACTCCAGGGGAGAAGGCTTCTCTGTGCCGCACATGCAGCATCAAGCAGGCGCGGAGCGGACTCCCGAGGAGCCAGCCGTCATCTGTGCGCAGGCGTGGCCTGGAGGGCTTCCCGGAAGGGGGAGGGGCGAGGGAGGCTCTGTGCAGGGAAGAGCAGGAAGTATCTGAGTGGAACTGGGTTTTCCTGGGCCCCAGAGTGTGTGTGGGAAGTGCTGAGGGTGTCCTGGGACCGCTGCCTGGTCCAGCTCCCAGCACTGGAGCCCACAGTGCGGCGAGGACGCCGCCTTGCAGGGGGAGCAGCACGGGCTGCACTGAGTGCTGTGCCCACGTGGACCCTGTCGCATCCTGGGACAGTATTGCCCAGGACTCTGTTTCTCTCTCTCTGTCTCTTGGTCCCTTTCCCACAGAGAAAGATCTAATCCCTGCTTCCTATTATCTATTTTTAATTTTGGTCTTTGTTTATATTTTGGGTTTCTCATGAAAGAGAATCCAGGCCATATTTAAATTTGTGCGTCTGACTTATTTCATTCAATATCATGGTTTCAAGGTGGGTGTAAATGACTAAGTTTATTCTTTTTTATGACAGAGTAGTACTCAGCTGTGTAAAAACAGCCCATTTTTTTTCTCCATTTATCTGTTGATGGACATAGAGGCTGCTTTCAAGACTTAACTATCATGAATTGTGGGGCTATAGACATGGGTGTCTGTGTAATGTGATCTCTTTACCTCTTTTGAGAAGATACCTAGGAAGGGAACATTTGGGTCAGATGGAATTTCTAGTTTTAGTTTTCTGAGGAGTCTCCATACTGATTCCATAGTAACTGCACTGGTTTACCTTCCCACGAGCAAGGTAAAAGGGGGCCTTTTCCTGGATTTTTCTCCAGTATTCGTTATTATTTGATTTCTTGATGAAGGCCATTCTTTCTGGGGTAAGACGCACTCTCAGTGTTGTTTTATTTTGTATTTCTTTAATGGGTGTAGGTGTCTGGCGTTTCTCGTGTATTTGTTGTGCTTCTGCTGTGAAGTATCCCCTTATTTCACTTGCTCTTTTTTTTTTTTTTTTTTTTTTTTTTTTTTTTTTTTTTTTTTTTTTTTTTTTTTTGAGACAGGGTCTCGCTTTTGTAGTTCAGGCTGGCTCTGAGCTCACTATGTAGCCCAGGCAAGCCTTGAACTCCGCAATCCTCCTGTCTCTGCCTCCCGAGTGCTGGGATTACAGGTGTGAGCTACCACGCCCGGCACTGTGGTATGTGGTATTGATGGCTGGTGGGTGTTAGTCTCCATGCCCAGCATTGTATGTGGTTACTGGGGATTGAACTCAGGACCTTATGCTTGCAAGGCAGGCGCCAGAACCACTGAGCTAACCCTCTGGCCCCCTCACTTGCTCGTTTTTGACTGGGTCTTTTATTCTAGAGGAATCTAAATATTTTGAGTTCTGTATTGAGTTCTTCTGTCTGAGGAATAACCGTCAGAGACTGTCCCCATCCTGTAGGTTGTCTTTTTACTCTGTTGGTTGTTTCTTTTGCTGAGCAAAAACTCTTTAATCCAGTATGATCTCCTTTGTTGATTCTTGGTACTAAGTTTTGTGCAACTGGAGTTCTGTTCAGAGACACCTATGACTTCACCAGTTTTACCTGTTTTGTCTTCTAGCAGGTTAAATGTTCTGTTCTAACATTTAGATTTTAAATCCATTTTGGTTTTAGTTCAGTGCATGCTGAGAGATATGAGTCTTGATTCAGTCTTCTGCATGTGGGTAGCCAGTTCCCAGCCCTTTTCTTTGAAAGTCTGTCTCTCCTCCAGTGTAGTTTTGGGACAGGAGCTCCACTTGTGCCCGTGTCACGGGTGGGACCGCACGCCAGTCTTTGCACACGGAGGCCCAGGCTGCACCCTGACACTGTGCACTGTGTCCCGCGGGGCTCCCTCCCTGGTCCCAGCCCCAGGGTTCTGTGGCACCCTGAGCCCCCTTCTTGGTACTGCCCAGCTTTGCTGCTGCAAGGCGTTGGCCATGCCATCTCTGTGTGCCAGGCACTGTGCTGGGCATCCAGGCACAGCAGTCCTCTCAGTAGAAGAGCTCCCGGTCCCACAGCATGTGGCAGTGTGCACTCGGCACGGCCTCCGTATGCCCTGGGTACAGGGCTGCCATGGGGAGGAAGGTCCATGTCCAGGGCACCCTTGACACTGCCCCCACTGGTTCCTGCCTTCCCTCTTTCTTGGCTAACAGAGTCCTGGGCTGGGGCGGGCTGACACCTGTGGTGTCCCTGGCTGTGGCAAGGGAGGCTGGCCAGCGCCATCGAGGGGCAGAGCCTGCTGGATTATCCTCCCATAGGGCCAGGCCAGCCACTTCTGGAAACCGGGCTCGGCAGCAGCTTCCAGTGTGAGTGAGCCTCGGGAATCCACAACCCCAACTGCCTTGAGGTGAGGATCCGCAATTGCTTGGTGCTGGCGGCTCAGCCCATGGGAGGGCGTAGCTTCCCTCAGAGCCCCGCCCCCGGCTCCTGGTTGGACACATCCCAGCCGTTTGCACAGTCCTGGAAGCCCTCTCCACCCTACCACGCCTCCTTGGGCCCTCCACAGACACTGCACCCTGCAGCTGCCCAGGGGCTCTCTGGGGCCCACATGCAGCACCCTGCTTTGCAGCGCGGTGAGCGGGGGCACAGAGACGCCTGGCAAGCTTCTCCCGCAAGTGGGTGGGCAGGCTGCCAGTGTGCCCTCACGGTCCAGGCTGCAGCTTAGCACTTCACACCACGTTCTCTTTGCTCAGCGGTCTGTCTCCTTGTCCCAGTAGCTCAGTGCGAGCTCTCTCAGGCAGGTGAAGACCTGTACCGCAATATTTGTGGGGAGCATTTGCAAAGATGCCAAATGTAGAAGGGGTCGGGCACAGCCCTGCCCCCGAGGGTGTCAGGGTGCTGGAGGAAAGGCAGCTGCTCCCCCTCCCCCTGAAGAACAACCACGATCATCACCGAGGCTTGTGGGGCATACCCAGGCCCCAGGGCCTTTGCACCTGTCTTTTTTCTTCTTTTTTTTTGAGACAGGGTCTCGCCTTGTAGTTCAGGCTGGCCCTTAGCTCACTATGTAGCCCAGGCAAGCCTGGAACTCAGCCATCCTCCTGTCTCTGCCTCCTGAATGCTGGGATTACAGGCGTGAGCCACCATGCCCAGCACTGTGGTATGTGGCATTGATGGCTGGTGGGTGTGAGTCTCCACGCCCAGCATTGTATGTGGTTACGGGGGATCGAACTCAGGACCACTGTGCTTGCAAGGCAGGCGCCAGAACCACTGAACCAAATCTCCAGCCCTGCACCTGTCACTTTGCAGCCAGAAGGTCCTTTCTTCAATCAGATGTCTCCTGAAGTCTCCCTGCCATCCTCAACCTCAGCAAGGCCTCCCTGACTGGACCTTTGAAAACACAACCCAGGTCCCGCATGCCTGCTACGTAGCCTAACTTTTGTTTTTTCCTTTCCCTCCATGGCAGAATCACAGGGCACTGAAAACTGTAAACCCAGTGGCCCAGGGCAGACCCGAGCAACAGTGACACCTCTGTGGACCCTCCCAAGGCAAGGGGCCGAGCGGGAGGGAGGTCACTGTGGCTGGGTTGCCCCTCTGCTGGGTGGATTCTCCTGCTGTGTACAGTGTAAGTGCTGATTTGCAGATGGAAACTGGTGCCAGAGGTTGTTTCCAAGACATCATTCATTCGTTCATTCATTCACCCAGTAAAAACTCGCAGCTCTGCCTTGCCTGCCAGGGCGGCCCCAGGGCTGGAAAAAAACAGCCAAGAGCAGAGAGCAGGATTTTTCTCTCCTGTTTTCATCTGCGGTGTGGGGGTGAGGGTGAGGCGGAGGGGGAGAACCCCAGCCAGGCATCAGGGATGTCTGCCCTGAGCCTGTTGGGGCCGAGTGGGCGCAGCCGCCATCCTTCCTCCTTTCACGCCTGATTCCCAGCGTCTCCCTCTGGACCCCTCCAGGGCTGTGTGTGGGGCGTGGGGGACACAGGCCTGGGCAGTGGCCTTCTCTCCCTCCCTCTATCGCCTGTGCTCCCTGCAGGCTGGCACAGATGTCCATCTGTAGGTGCTGGGCAGTGAGGCTGTTTGGGTAGGGACCATCATCGTTCAGTAGGCACTGGTGCCAGGGAGCCTCCTTTCCTCCCAGAGGAGGGCTGCGTGTTTGAGGAGGGGTGGGTGGCACAGCCCGGGTGGCAGTGGGTGGAGGACGCTGGGTCAGAAGTCAGAGGGGATGTCTGGGCTTCAGCAGACTTGCCTGGGTGGGCGTGGCCACTGCCCCTTGGCTCGGTTCCCCACTTCCTGACCTGAGTAGGGGCCACTGGAAGCACCTGGCCGGCGCCCTGTGTGCTGACTGGGTTGAGTTTCCGTCTTCTTCCCTCAGCCCTCACAGTGGTTTCTCTTGTCCCTCCAGGGTCTGGGAGGGCGGGACGCTGGAAGGGCCCCTGGCGGCCTTGTCTTTCACTTCCCTGCAGTCAAAATTCCTTGCATAACTCATTCATCCGGAAAGAAGCAAAACAGCCCCTGACTTGTGGACAGCTTGCAGTGCCCTTTTTCGTGGGCATCCCGGCCAGACTCACTGTGGGGGTGCTGTCTCTGACTTGTAGGTGAGGAGACCAATGGTCTGAGGGGCGCCATGCCTGCCCCAGCCGGCCGGCCACATGAAGGGAACAGGTAAAGCCAGGCTGGGAAGAAAGGCCTGAGGCTCCTGGCCGTGCCTGCTCCGCAGTGCTCCCTCCCACCGCTCCTCAGGGCTCTGGCATTTTCTGTTCCTCCTTGGGAACTGTGTGAGGGGGAGGTGCTGACTGTGTCTGTAAACAGAGAGGGAGGAGGCCAGAGGCCAGGGGGCCCGCACTGATACTATGAATGGGCCATCGTGGGTGTGTGTGTGTGCGCGCGCGCGCGTGTGTCTGTGTGTAGTGTGACTGTGTGCATGTAAACACCAATCCAAGTGGAACTGTGGGCACCCTATCGGGGAGCCCTGCCTGGCTCCTCATGCCCCCCTTCCCCTCCTCCTGCCTCCCCCAGGGCACCCACACATGATGGATTGCAGCAGCTGTCCACACAGGCTCTGAGGTGTCCCTAGCTGTACCGGGCATGGGGCTTGGCAGGGTCTGCAGCACAGGTGGTCTCTGGTGCATCCTTGGCGCTGTGGGGATTTTCTCCCCTCTGTGGCAGTGTGCAAGCACCAGAGAGGTTAAGTCAGTCTCCCCTTGTCACCCAGTGACTCAGGCACCCCAGGGACATGGAGTTTTGGATTCTTGGGTTTGGTCTTGTTTCTTGGCAACAGAGGACTCGCAGATTCAGAGTGCTTTTCAGACATCTGCAGACCACACCCTTGCCATGGCCCCCCTGCAGCCCAGCCCACCCTGAGCAAGGTCGACCGACCAGGCTCTGCCACCTGTGTCTTGCTCACTGTGGAGCTGGCTGGCTGGTGGCAGAAGGGGTTGGCTTCTGTTCTGCACCAAGATGCAGAGTGAGACTCTGTCCAGCACGTTTGAAATGAGACTGAACTGACTCTGGTGCTTCAGTGGGTTCAGCTTCAGTTCAAAGAAGGGCTTTTGAATTCTTTCACCTTTTCCCATTCTTCTGAAATGTAGCCACAGAACAGCAGAAATGAAGCTTGGCTCATTGTCTGTTACACTGCTGTCTTAGCTGTTTTTTTTATTGCTGATACCCAAATTTAAAGGTGGAAAGGTCTATTTAACTTTAGATTTCAGTGCATAGTCAGGTCGCCCCAAGGCAGGGTGGCCTGATAGAGGAGAAACAATCCATGGCATGGCAGGCAGGAGAGAGCAAGCAGCAGGCTGCAGCAGCAGTAAGCTTGCCTCTCCCTTTGTCCCATTTAGGCCACACACCTTTCCACTGGTGCTGCCTATACTCAGTGTGGGGCTCCCTTAATCCACATACACAGCCCCTGATCCAGCCACCTTTGAAACTCCCCACCTTCGACCACACTGGGGACATCTGGACACAAGCTACAGCTGCCTTCCTCTTCCCAGGCCTTGGCTGGTGGCTGGGGACACGGTGTCTCTGGGCTGTGTCCTCAAGCCACTCCCAGCCAGGGGACAGGGACCAAGACCTGCAGACCCGGGGGAGGAGCTGCCCGGCCCAGCCAGCACAGTGGGTCCCCAGGGGGTGCAGGAGCTGGCTGGACATCCCTTGTGCAGCCAGCAGCTGCAAGGCTGGGACATCAACCCAAGGGCTGAGTTGTGGACAGGGCTTCTGGGAGGTTGCGGACTTGATGAAGACCTCGGTGCTAGGAAGGGGGTTCAAAGCCCGAACCTGTGGTTCTTCACTCTGGAAGGCTTCTCAGACAAAGGGCAGGGCAGGAAGGTTTGGGGAGCAGGCCTGGGCAGTTCTGGCCGGCATGGGGGGCCCTGAGAAGCCAAGGCGAGGGTGGGGGAAGGAAGAGCACGGTCTCTAGCTTCTGGCTGGGCCTCCGTGGGCAGCACACCTGCATGCTCACCTTTAATCTCCCTGGCTGCCTGGGGGAAGGATGGTGGTTCTGCCATTTTAGAGATGAGGAAACTGAGTCACAGTGAGGGTGAGACTTGACCAGCATCTCGCAGTGCTGGATGCTAGGGGGTGACACTGTGGTGCGCTGCCCTCCATACAGGTGGCTTGTAAATGTATGATGTATGAATTACATTTGCATAATAATAAAGTACGACTTCAACATATTTTATGTTGGCTTTTGCAACAAGTTTGGGGACCCCTGGACAAGTTGACTGCTGGGGCCCCTCTAAATGCTTCTGATCCCAGGAACACCAACCCATGGTACCCCGAGGCCTGCCCAGCCTGCTGTACAGGCCAGAGCAATGTGCCAGCCTGGGCTGGGCTTTGAGAAAGCAATTTCATCAAGGTGCCACAGAAGTCATGCACATGCGTATGCAGAACCCCTGTATTGCACCCACCTTCCCGCTGCTCTGGTCACTCATCCTCCCTGCTCCTTGAACCTCTGCCTGCTGGGCTGGGCACTCAGCCTCTTCTGGAGGAGAAATCATGAGGCACATGCTCCTTCCTGTCTGTGTGTTCCGCCTGACGTTCCTGTGTTGTCACGTGAGTTGGTCGATGGCTCCTTCCTTCTTACTGAACTTGTTTATCTGTGTGTGCATGGGTGGGCTGCTCCAGGTGTGGGTCACTGCGGGTGAAGATGCTGTGCACGCTCTGTCGTATCTCTGCGGGAATGCGTGTCTTTCTCGCTCATGGGTGAGTTCCTGGGAAAGAGTGGCCAGACCCTGCTGGGAAGGCGCTGTGTGTTTGAACACAGTGACTGGAATGTCCATGGCTTGCAGACCCTTCACAGCCTCCGCTGTGACCCAGGCCCAGTCTGGTTTCTGTTTCAGCCCCTCTAGTGCGGATGGTGTGGCCTCTCAAGGGGCTTTCCGTCGCATTTCCCTGAGGATCAGTGACATCAGATGTCTTCTTTTGGTGCCAACTTGCCATCTCTGTGTCTTCTTGGGTGAAGGATTAGAATCCTTTGCCCATTTTTAAAATTACTGTTTTCACTGTTATGGTGTTTTGCACTTCTTTATATACGTAGCTGCAAGGCCTTTATCACATATGTGATTTCAGTTATTTTTTCCCAGTCTAGAGCTTGCTTTTGACTCTGTCAGTGTATTTTTTTTTTTTTTTTTGAGACAGGGTCTTGCTTTGTAGTTCAGGCTGGCCCTGAGCTCACTATGGAGCCCAGGCAAGCCTCGAATTTAGCAATCCTCCTGCCTCTGCCTCCTGAGCTGGGATTATAGGCATGAGCCACCACGCCTGGCACTGTGGTATGTGGTATTGATTGCTGGTGGGCGTGAGTCACCACGCCCAGCATTGTATGTGGTTACCGGGGATCAAACTCAGGACCTTGCGCTTGCGAGGCAGATACCAGAAACACTGAGCTAAATCTCTGGCCCTGTCAGTGTATTTTGAAACACACGTATTTAATCCTCAGGAGGTATACCTTGTCTGTTTTCACATCTGGGCTGTAGCTGAGGAACCCTTGCCTGGCAGCAGGCATCAGGCACTGGTGGTCACCCAGCTGGACCTGGGCAAGCTCTCACAGTAGCCCATTGGCTCTGGTCCCAGCTGCTGAGCTGCGATGCTTGGGATGCATTTTCCCCGGGATGGGGGCGAGTGGCTGACCGCCTCCCCCTTGGCCTCCTGTCTTCTTTCTCTTCTGCTGCCTCCTTCTCTGGCCGATGCCTACGTCAGTGCTGGTGAGACTGGGGCCATCTTCCTGGGCCTCTGGTCCCGAGTGTGGTCCACCATCCTCAGCCCTCACTCTGTCCCAGCTCATCCTCCGGCCTGTGCTGTGATGGTGGACACGCGTGGACCAGCTGACCTAGGGGGCTCCTGCCGTCACCTGAGTGCCCACCTACTGTCTTCTCTGTGGCCTATGGGCAGAGCCTTCCAGGCGACATGGCTGGGCCAGGCTGTAGCTGTGAGGTGCATCTCCCTGTGCATGGGACGGAGAGGACCTACGTCCTTCTTGGCCAGAAGCCTTGCTTCCGGATGTCCTGGGACGTTCCAGATGTCCTGGACTCGGTGGATGGTGTGGACACCACTGACAGTGGCCAGCTGTGCTCCGAGCTGCAGAGGGAGGGAGATGCTTCTCTGTGGGGGCACCAGGCAGGCCTGGGATGAGCTCACCTGCTGGGCAGGTCTCCGTTTTCCACATGAACCATCCAAGTGGGAGCGGCAGACTCGCTGGTTTTTTCTGGAAAGTTAAATGATGGTGTTTGCCCAGGAAGATAGTTCTTGGGAAGAGGCAGTGTGGGGTTTGGAGTCGGTAAGGGTGGGGCTGGGCAGCGTCCCCAGTTCATATCCATGTGGGGCATGAGCTTATGTGAGTGTGACCTGGTTTAGAAAAAGGGTCATCGCGGATATCAGCTTTCTAGGATGAGGTCACAGCAGAGTAGGGCTGTAGGAGCCTGTTTTGCTTGCACTGTTGTAATGAAACTCAGAAATACTTTAGTTCATGCATACTTCTGTATGCAAGTCATTCAGTTTGCAAATAGAAACATCCTGCAGAGTTTTGCTTCCGTGCAAACTCCACACTGTTTGATGACCACAACCGCAGCTGCCTTCTCTGCATGAACACGAACATGGCCATCTTCTCCACAGTTGTGGGGTGAATGAAGTTAGTGAACTGAGGCAGCACTGCACTGCGCTCGGTGACAGGAGAGCTTGAGGAGCTGCGTCCGGTGAGCCCAAGGTTGTACAGGTGTCCGCAGGTAAGACAGGCCCCACATTCGACCACCCTAGACCAGGCTAGGGCCATCGTCTCCAGGTCCTTACAGGAGGAGGAATCTGGATGCACACAGAGGAGGGTGTGTGTCCTGGGGGCGGGGCTGGGGTTGGGCAGCCACAGCCAAGCAGGCCTGGGCCACCTGGAGATGGAAGAGGCCCAAGCGTCGTCTTGTGCCCTGGAGCCTCAGCGGGAGCGTGGCCTGGCGACCCTGGACTTCAGCCTGTGGTGAACCGTGAGAGGATGCGACTGCTGCTTGGGCCTTGCTCGTGGGGCTTTGTATTTGAGAGCTGCGGAGGCTGGAGATGCAGCCTAAGGTCACGGCCGGGCCACATGTCTCTGCACTGGTGGCTTTGTGTTTCTGAGTCTCATCTTCCTACAGTGGGACTTGCGACACCCACCCCCGCCCACGCGTGAGAAGGGAGCGAGCCTGACGCCGGCTGCCCCTCCAGAATATCCCTCAAATGCTGGGTGAGCAGTGCTTGTGCACAGGCGTCCTGCTGGGCGCCCCTGCTGCATGCCTGGGGGTGAGTGTCACAGCTCCACTTAGGGCTGAGCACTGGCTCTTGCTGCAGCTGCGGGAGCTGTGGCCTGTGGCTCAGGGGCCTTGGTGTCCCCACAGGAGCAAGCTCTGTGTACTTGGGCACCTCGTTTCCCAGCACAGCACAGGTGCTGGTGGCTCTGCGGAGCTGGTGATGGGTCCCTTCCTGGTCATTGCTCCAGCTGTAGAGAGTCCTGGTGCCCCTGCTGAGGCCGGCCGGGGACCTGGCAGTGACAGCATCAGCATTCTTCTGAGACCCTGGACATCGGGGTCAAGAGCCTCAAGAGGGTCGTACAGTACCTGGCTGTGCCTGCGGAGGGTGCTAAGAGGCTGGGTGGCAGTGGGGCTTCGGAAAGGGGTATGCGAGTTAGTGTGCAGCAGGCTAAGATGGCAAGCCGGGCACCGTGGCTCATCCTGGACAGCAGAAGGGCTGCACAGACTTGGCCGGGTGACACCTCTGTGGGGACTTTTGTGTCCTTGTCTGTCCAGGTGATGGCTCCGGCCTTGGCTTTGCTGACGCTGATCTCCCTATCTGGTCCTGCAACAGAGACGGTTCTACCCATGTCTCTCTGCTCTGTACCCCAGGGCTCCCCAGTACTGTGAGAGGAGACCATGCTCCTGGCCATCAGCCTGGTCTCTGTCCTTTCTGCTGGGGTCCTTGTCCCCTTAGCCAGGGGATCTCTGATTCCTCCTGGATCCACCACAACCCAGTGTCTCTTTCTGGGCTGCCAGTTCCCCACATAACCTGTCACCAGGCCCGGCTATGTCTCTCTGACAGCTCACTGCCCGCCGACTTTGACCTTGGCATGGCCAGAGTGCTGTGACCCCAGAACTGCCACATTGCGGAACTAACCCAAGCCCTGGCCCCACACCTGGCGAGATGGTGTTGGGGGTGGCTGTGTCACGAGTGTGGAGCTCTCGGGATGGGGTTGGTGCCCTGGTGGGAGAGACACAAGAGTAGTGTTTCTCTGCCATGTGTGGCCCCAGCCACATGAAGCCACTTGCAAACAGGCCCAAGGCCTCACCAGACACTGGATTTGCTGGGAGCACTGTCATCTTGGACTTCTGGCCCCCAAGTAGCAAGGCAGTGGTGTCTCTGGCATGTGTGTGGCATGAATTACCTGCCATATCCATCTCAGACCCCAGAGCCCACCCTGTAGCAGCTGCCAGGAATTTGGGGATCCATGTGGTAAGATTTTCCAGGGAAGCTTCCAGTATGTCCTGGGAGGCCAGGCCCTCAGCCCCCCATGCTGGGGCCATCAGCAGCACATCCAGCTTCTGTTTTGGGCCTGGGTTTGGGGTGACAGGTGCCAGCTCTGAGCCCCCTGCCTGGCTCTGGAGAGGCTCAGCGAGGCAACCTTGCTTCCGTGACCTCTGGGTGCTGCCAGGCTGGGAAGATGGAGGCGGTGGTGTGGGAGACACGTGGGCTGGAGTTTACAAAGCTCTCTCTGCAATGGAGGAAACGATGGATTTTCTTAGTGCAGTTGAGTCATAGTTAAGAAATATTAGGTAGACAGTGAGCGGGGCCTGGAGAGCCTGTAAATGGTCTTTGCTGTGGCCACATGGGGGCTGGTGAGAGCCGAATGCTTCAGGCTCCTGTGGCTCAGTCCTTCCCCTACCCTCTGTGGAAGTTCTGGGTGAGCTCCCCGGGCTCGAGCCAGCTCTGTGGGCCTGGTAGCAGGGCAGGAGCAGACGGATCTCCCAATCTGAGAGAGGTTCATCTGACCCTGACAGGGCCTTTGCACAGGTCAGTGAGGTGTACACACGGGCACCTGCCACGCAGTCCTACTTCTGTTCACACTGCTCACCTTCTGGGCCCTGGCCCACAGACCAGGTGAGACAGCCAGCATGGTGCCCTCTGTCCAGGCTGGGCAAAGCTGGGGAAAAAGGAGCATGGCAGGCCTTGACCCAGGGGACCCAGGCCTGGGGAGGGAGTCCGGTGGGGACGTCGGTGACTCTGGTGTGGCGTGGGGCATTTCTCCCACTCTGTCACTGACTTGCGGAGGACCCTTCCTCCGTCTCCCGGGGTCACCTCTTCTGTGCAGTCTCCCTTCCTTCCTGGGGTAGCTCCAGTGTGTGAAGGCCATTGCCCTTTGCCCCCCGAAGTCCCCCTAGCTGCTTCCATCCCACTGTTGTATTTATGTCCATGTCTCTGTCTTTCCAGCTCAGAGGAGGAGGAGTACTCTTCTACTACTCTACCATTTGCCCTCCATCTGCTGCTGTGCCTCACTGGCCCACCCACCCGTCTACCCACCATCCATCCACCATCCGCCCATCCACCCATCATCCCTCCACCCGCTGTCCATCCATCCATCCATTCATCCATCCATCATGTAGTCACCAATCTGTCTATTCACTCATCCACCCACCCATCCTTGTTTTCTTCTTTCTTCCTTCTTCCCTTTTTTCCTTCTACCACTCATCCTCTACCCATCCATACAACAAGTATTAACTTAGCATCTCTGTCCCCAGGGTGCTAAGCGTGTTATATACAAGAATAGCAGCCAAGACTTCATGCAGTAGCTGTTGTCCGCCATCAACTTCATGCCACGCGGCCCCAGCACCCAGCACTCAGTGTCTAGGGTAGATGAGCAGCTCTAAATGAAGGACTGAGAACAGCACCTGGCAGGCTCTCTGGCAAGTTGGCTCTGGCCTTGCCACATGTGCTCCCCGAGCTGGCAAGAGAGCTTGTTCCTGCGCCTGTGCTGGGTTACACGTGCTGCGGTATAAAGTGCTTGGCTCAGAAAATGTTTACTCTTATTATTAGCTATTAGGCTCGACAGGGTGAATTATGGGAGAGTGTGTGCTGACATATCCTGTCACCACAGAAATAAATGGGGACTGAAAGGCTAACTTCTTATATGACTCCTGGCTACTCTGAATGTGCTCCTGAGAGGGAGGGCAGGCCCCCAGGACTGGGAATCACTGAGAGACGGGGCCACAGCCCAAGGCGGGCAGGACGCCCTCGGCTCCTGAGCCCTTAAGAGAGCACTCAGGGTCTTGGGGCCTCTGTTTTCCTCCTGGAATCGGGCCAGGGGTTTGCATGGGGACCTGTCACCCTCCCCAGGTGACCACAGAGATTATGAAGTGGAGCTTTTGGGGTCCCACTGCAGCTCATTCAGCAGACGACTCCAAATTGTCACCATGTGCCTGGTGTGTGCGGGCTGGGGCCCGACAAGGACAAAGATGTAGTGACAGGCGTGACCGTATAGAGCCAGACACCAGGACCTGGATGGGGGGTTTGGAACTAAGACGGGACAGGCAAGGCGCGTGCACATGCTGTGCCCACATGAGCGGAGGTGCCTGGTGCAGACCCGGGCTTGTTTGTGCCTGGTGTGGGCATGGGCAGTGCTGAGTCCACTGTGGCCTCCTCTGGGGATGCCCTCGTGTCCTGTCCTGTCCCAATTGCTCCGTCCCGAGGCTCTTCCCTCCTTGGCATGGGCTGTGGCACATACCGCTCTGTGGTCCCCCGGAGGAGAGGACCATGCTCAGACCACCGGGCATCTGCCTCATCCACGGCCGTGTCTCACTGGCTCAGCAAACGAGCCCAGGGGTGGGGGTGGGGCTGTGAGCCGGAGACCTGTAGTTGGCAGTCCCAACTCCCCGCACCTCAGCATGTGACTATATTTGGAGATAGGCTTTTACAAATATTTGCTTTTTTTTTTTTTTGAGACAGGGTCTCTCTAAGTAGCTCAGGCAGGCCCTGAACTCACTCTATAGCCTAGGTTGGCCTCAAACTCATGGTGATCTTCCTGCCTCTGTCTCCCCAGGGATGGAGTTACAGGCATGTGACAGGTGGCTTGCAGACTGCTTTCTAAAGAGGTTAAGTTAAATGGGACATTTGGGGTCCCTAGTCCAGGGTGACTGGTGTCCCACTTCTGGAGACTGAGAGTTCTTTGTCTGTCTCAAGGTGGGGGTAGTGTCCAGAGAAGGGAGGTTCTGCGAGCAGCCCTGCTCATCCTGCTGCCAGGTCCTGCCCTGCGTAACCATGGTTGTTGATAAGTCTGCAGATATGCAAGGCTGCGCACAGCTCTCCTGTCTTGGGTAATTGGAGCTGGTGGTGTTGTTACTGGAGAGGAAAGGTCATGGCCGACAGACGCCTCACGCTGGCCTCCTGCGGGGCTCCGCTCTGGCCCGGCTTACAGGGAGTTAACCTTTCCATCCTCGCCTTTGATATTCTAGGTCTGGGAGCTTCAGAAATTTGGACTTTAGTGTCTGTATGAAGCCCAGGAGCCGGGCTGACCTAGACAACTAATGAATCCAGTATGGCTGTTTGTCTGGCATTTGTATCTTGAGCTCCTACTAGGTGCCAAATACTACCTGGCACAGAGGACACAGTGGGGAATGAGCCCTCAGGCCTGCCTTCACAGACTGGCACAGGGTGTGGAGGGGCACAGATAAACTCTCTTGACCTGCCTAGGAGAGGAGCTCAGGAGGGGTGGGGTGCACAGGTGAGGTGCAGGAAGCGGGCGGCAGGTGGCCGTGACCCAGAGGGACTCAGCACTCCACAATCTGGTTTTAAGATGCTGGGGCCCAGATGTTGCTCCCCAGGTGGCTGCTGGCTGTACAGCCCCCTCCCTGCTGGGCCTGGGGTGCAGGGGAACCTCCTGCCCTTAGGATCCGGAGACCTTGTGCTGCCATCCCTAGGCCCTGGCATCTGCGGGTGGGCATCTGTGCCGCGCAGCTTCCCTGATCGCCGCTGTGCGCGTGGGCTGAGCGCTCTCCTCTCAGGCCTCCGATGCTGTGCTCCGAATGCATAATGCGTCCCGTCCCACCCTGGGCTGGTGGGAGGGCTGGGCCAAGGGTATGAGGAGTTCAGCCAGCAGAACCTGGCCAGCGCTTGCTGTTGGCCAGATCGTCCAGCTCTCCCCTCTCTCAGTCCCTCCCGAGGCCTGGGCACCTCCCTCCAGCTCCTGGAAGGCATTCCAGGTGAGTGACAGAGCTGCCTGGCTGTGGGCTCTGGGTCACCTCACCACTGAGAAAACCCTGGGGCTCCCTCAGGCCCTGCATGCCTTGTGGTCACCTCCATCCTGGGCAGCTCCCAACTGGGGTGTCCCTGCAGCTCAGCTTGGCCAGGACATCGCCAAGGAGGAGCCACAGCACCCATTTGGGGGCAGCCTCGCGTGCATCCCCTCACAGCAGCAGTCGGTGGGTGTTTGTGTGCACGCCTGGCTGCTTCCAGTGTGGGTGGATCCCCAGGGTGTGGAGCTGTCTCCCAGTCTGGCTGGCTGCTGGGCTTGGTGCAGAGAGAACGTGCCAACAGCTGGGCCGGGAAGGGCCGGCTTCCGCCGCCTCCGCCTTGCTGTGTCCTGGCTTCTCGTCCTAAGTTAAGCTCCACACTGGCCGAGGAGCCAAATTAGACCTGTCATTAGTCTCATCTGGTCAAATGTGGACTTCTGGCAAATACACACACCCCCACGCGAGAGCTAAGCCAGCCTTGGAGTTTTGCTGGAGATTTTGGGAGGCTGGATTTCAGCAAGCAGACTCCTCACAGGGGCTCAGAGAAGGCCCTATTCTCTGGATTCCCTGTGAGCACAGGGTGGTGGGAAGCACAGGTGTGCCTACTGCCAGGCAGAGATGTGGGCTTCTAGCTGGACAGCGGCCCCCAGGGAGGAGGCTGTTTGGGCCGTGAAAAAAGGTGGACAGGGAGAGACTAGCTCTCCCTCATTGTCTGCGGCGTGTGCTCTCACCTGCTGGGAAGACTCACACTTGATATTTTGTTTTAAGGGCACAGCTTTCAGTGTTGCTGCCAGATGGCTGGAGCCATGGCTGACATGTGCCAGACAGGGGCTCGAGGGGTCTGGGAGATGCAGACCCTCTGTGTGTCTGCACACTGGCCGGGCTCCCTGGCTCTGCGATGTCAGCCAGAGACTGTCGTCCGTGGGTGGCTGGAATCGGTCAAGGTGCAGAGTGGCCTGGTGTGAGGACCACAGGAGAGCTGGGCCTCTCTGCGCTGGGGACCTGGTGGTGGCCAGCTAGGGGCTGGGGGCAGAGGACGCCGGCTGCAGGTGGAGGTGATGGGAAACAAGTTTAGGCCACTTGGGGAGGACGGTCCGGGAGAGAGCAGCTGGCCGAGGACCTGGGCTGGCACCATTTGGGAGCCTGGGAGAGCCTCGTTTGAGCTGGGCATGGGTCCCTGAGGAACAGAGGAAGTGTCTTGGCGTTCACCTGGCAGAGGGGCCACAGGTAGTGGCTTGACACAGCAGGACGTATATCTCTCACTGTGGCTCCATCCGCCTTGTCTCTGGGAAAATGGGGACACTTGTCCCCAGAGTCCTCCCAGCTCTGAGGCTCAGTGTTTCTGGCCTGGTAAGCAGCAGGCTGGTGGGCAGGAGGCTACCTGATGCTCCTTGGGGCATGGTGGGCAGGGCCTGTGTGGAGGGCTGGCACAAGGATGGTGAGGGCACAGGCATGGCCTGGCTGCACCCTCCTCCACCCCAGGTCTCTGTGTGCTGTTCCCTCTGCACAGGTCTGTCCTGCTGCCCGTTGGCCTTCCCCTGTCACAGGGCTGGCTGCGGTTGGACCCCTTGGCTCTCTGGAGCTGCTGGGCCACTCATATGGGCAGAGAGGGCAGGCTGTGAGGAAGGGGTGGGCACCTGCCTGCCCCAGGCTCCCCTGCGTAGCCCCAGATGGTCATTCTGGGGAGGGCTGCTCTTTCTGCTCTGACTTCCAAACGCGGCATCTGTGCAGGGCGGGTGGGGGAGTGCTGTGACTGTCACCCACCCTGCTGTGGCAAAGGCCCCTCCCTCTGACAGTTGGGGCTCCCTGTGCCTGACCTCTGTATGACCTCGAGGACTCCCCCTTCCCCCCTACCTGCCTGGTGCAGTGATTCCTACAGGTCTACCTTTAGTGGGTACTGTGGTGGGGGAGGAAAAGCCCTTATAAATTGTGCACTGTAATACAATCATCGAGCTAGAATATTATTTACGCTTTCACAACTGCTCTAAATGGTTTACTTAAAATATATATTTATACTTCACTGAAATCACAGTCAAGGGAATTAATACAAAGGGCACACAATGCTAAGAAAAAAACAAAAGCAAATGGAAGGTAAGGAGTGTCCTGGGAGGCAGCACAAGAAGAGAGACTGGCTTGGTCAGGTCATCATGTGCTGGGGAAGAAAGAGGCGGCTGGCTCCCGTGGGCAAGGCTTTGTCTGAGGCCTTGGGCCTCAGGTAGATTGGCACAGTGTGGTGTGGTTTGCTCAGGGTTGATCAGTGTCCTTGACCTTGGGACACACGTCAGGCTCCCGTGTGCACTGCTCTGAGGAGGCAGAGTCAGCATGGTGGGAGGATCGGGGGCTCCTTTGAGGGGCCTTTGTACACTCACCACAGAGCGGGGACAGGCTCTGCACCAGGAACCCTTTGCTTCCAGGCCGGGGGTGTTGTTTGGGTCAGCACCCCTTGTCCTGTTCCCCTTCCAGGCTAATCTCCCTGAGCCTCAGTCTCCTCATCTGCAAATTGGGAACAGAAGCCCCGTCCAGGACCACGGAGGACGTGGGCACCCCAAAGGGCCTGAGCGTGGCACTGGTGCCTGGCCTCCCGTGCTGGGACTTGGAGGATGGCTCTTGACGGGTGTGTACTACCTGGTCCCAGCAGGGACATGGTGGCTGATGTTAGGCGAGGACCCCCAGGTGCTCCCTGGGTCCTGCCAGGGCGAGGTGAGGGGAGGAGGCGGCCAAGCTCCCAACAGGCAGAGGTGGGGCTGGGATTCAAACCCAGGCAGTCTGGCTCTAAAGCCGCTCCCTTTCCCCTAAGCCAGGCTGCCTCGGTGGAGTCCCCAGCATGATGGCTTTGCTCAGCTTTCTTCCTGCCGGCCAGGCCTCTGCAGTGACAGCCAGGTGGCTGTGGGAGCCCAGTGGGCTGCAGGGAGCTGGGAACCGGAAGCTCTGCAGCCTGCAGTTGGGGGGATCCCACCCACCCCGCAGTGCCCTGTGGTTGGGAGGGGCTGTCACCACCCCAGCTGTCAGGAGATGATGTAGGGCTGTGATTCAACCCCGCGGCTCACTCTCCTGGTGGTTTTAAGCATAGCAGGAGCAGACAGTGCGCTGGGCTTGTCCTTGCGGCCCCCACCTGGCTCTGGACACTGTGCCCAGCGCCAGTGACTGGGTTTTGCAGGGGGCCCTCCCCCCGCCCCCAGACAAGGCCTGAATTCTCTTTGCTTTTTCTGTTTTTTCCTTTGCAGTGCTGGGGATTGAACCTGGGGCTTCACCCTGAGATAATCTCCCAGTCTTTTATTATTGCTTTGGGACAAAGTCTCATAAGTTGCCCAGGCTGGGCTCAAACTTGAGGTCCTCTTGCCTCAGCCTCCCAAGTGCTGGGGTCACAGGTGTGTGCTGCCATGCCCACTGAGTTCTGCTGGCTTCTGAAAGGGTAGAGAAGACACAGAGCTGCTTATGGCCTGGTCGTGCCCTCTGTTTTAGGCAGGCTGCTCCTGCTACTTTCCCAGCTGTGCCAGCCTCCCTGTGTGGCATTGCAGTATGTGGCTGAGCCCACTGAGATGGCGACTCGGGCTCTGCCGAGCTGCTGGGCAAGGCAGAGGAGAGCTTTCTTTGGTCCTGTCCCTTGGAGATGGCAGAACCAGGCCTGGACAGCACTGGGCCACTGAATGTGGTGATGGGCAGGGTGTGTTGTCCCCTTGGTCTCTGTCGGTGCCTTGGGGTAGACAGAGGTATTGGCGCATGATGCAGGGTGAGCAGGCCCGGGAGGCTGGGAGGAAGGGCGTGTCAGGTGTGGCTGGATCCAGCATTCACTAGCTGGGCCGCCCACTCCCCCTCCCTGACCTCAGGGTGCCATCTGGAAACAGGCTCATAGCCAGTGAGGTTTAACTTGAATCATGAGCTTCACTGAAGGGCCAGAGAATGGTGAATGAGAGCAGGCAGGAAGGAGCAGCTGGGGAAGCTGCCCTGTTGTCTTTCTGAACAGAGATGCTCTGGGCATCACGCTGGCCTTACACATGTGTTCTGGGGGCCTCTGTGAGGTGTGTGGAGCTGGGTTTGGAGGTGTGCCACTGGATATGGGTTTAGCTATGGGTGTGACTGGGCTGTTCTGTGAGGTAGTGAGTTCACCATCCCTCAGGGCATACAAGGCCCTAGGTGAACCTTTTAGAATTTTCAAAAACAACAAACACCTGGCTGTGGCATGTGGTTCACTGCCACTGTGGCACCTTTCTAGACATGTTGTTCCTCAGATGGGACGAGCAGCCCTCAAGTTTCACAGCAGCCTGAGCTCTGGGACTGTACTTGGGCTCTGGTCAGCCTCTGCTTCTCTCTGCAGGTGGATGTTGAGCACCTGCTGTGAGCCCAACCGTGGGCCTCACTGGGGGTGACGGCTGGAGAGTGTGGGCCCAGCATGACCCTGCCAGACCTGGGGAGTGGCAGTGGCCAGGAGGAGACAGACACCCCAGGTCCCTCGGTGGCAGAGGGGTGGGGACAGTGGGCGGTTCCTGAGGTGGGTGTGGGGGTTTCACAGTGGGAGCAGCAGAGGCACTCTGGGAGCAGGAGGAGGGTGCTTGCAGCCTCGGGGCCAGCAGTGCGGGGCTGTGCGGCTCTGGACAGGGCTCTGACCTGCACTGCTTCATGCCTCGGGTAAGGAAGCCCTGGCTGGCAGAGGGTTTCCTAAGGGCCCAGGGCAAGGGGTCCTCTTGTCTGCTCTCCCCACTGCTATGCGGTACAGCACCGTGACGCAGGGCCCGCCACCCCTGGCCTCTGTTCCTCCCTCCCTGGTGCCTCTGCTGTGTTCCAGGGGGGTTCCCATCTGGGTCTCATCCCAGGCAGCCTCGAGTCTCCTTGGAGCTGGGGCTGCACCCCTGAAGGTCACAGAGGCTCAGAGGGAGCTGCTGCCAGCCTGTACTGGGTCTAGCCTAGTCGGGCCTCACCTGTTGTGCCCGATCGTGTGTGGGGGCTGAGGGAAGAGGTGTAGGCCTGGGCCGCTCTGTGCCAGGGGACACCTGAGTCCCAGGGTCAGCACTAGAAACTTTGGAGGCAGGTTCCCAGAGTCACCCCTGTCTGTCCTTCTGTCACCATGACTCCCTCCCCAGGACATGACACTTTAAACCTTTGTGGGATACGAAGAGTGGCCCATGCCAGGAGGTCAGGAGCCCTGGGTGCCCAGGGCTGGCTGCTTCCAGTACCCTCTTCTGTCCCAGCACTGAAGTTGCATTGTCAGCACTGGCGCCCCTGTGGGACAGGGTCATGTCTCTGGGGTGTGTGTGATGGGTCTGGATCCCTTGCCCCCAGGCTGACAGAGGGGAAACTGAGGCACGAGGAGAGCACAAGGCAAGTTGTGCGGGGCTGATCAGAAGCCCTAAGGGAAGGCCTCATCCCTCCCCACAGGAGGAAGCAGCCAGGTGGCTGCAGGGTCAGATGGGGACCGCTGTCTAGCACATGCCCCTCCTACGCGTCCCATGACTTTGCCCCTCCTAGCTGAGCCCATGGCATCCAGAGCCTTCTGGAGCCAGGGCCCCATAGTGGGGACAGGCTCACTGGTGTCCTGGTCACCTTCCCAGGCTGGGACTGCAGAGGGGATGGAGACATCACGTGAAGGGCCAGCTGAGCTTCTGGAGGCCCCCGGCTGGGGGCAGGAAGTGCTGGCCACTGGGGGCTGAGAGGCTGGCATGGGGCCCCCACAGCCTGGTTCCCTAAGGGCCCCCGCTGATGGGCATTCAGGGAAGTCAGGGTAGGTCCTATCTCCAAGGACCTGCTTCCAAGCGAGGTCTCATCTGGAGCCTGGGGGACATGACTTGGGGAATGATACTCCATGGCAGGTGCCGGCCCCCTGGTGGCCCTTCCCCTGTGCGGCTGCTTCTCCTGCCACAGCCTGCTTCTTCCCCCCGGCTTCCCTTGCTCCTGTCGCTCTGAGCCCATCCCAGCCCTTCCAGGCTGGGCCCTGTCTGGAGCCACAAGACAGAGGTAGCCAGTGCTGGGAGGTGGCAATGGGGGAGGAATGAGCCAGAGAGGGACAGGTGGCATGTTGGGGATTGACCCTGGGAGGCACCTGGCTCATTCTTGGGCTTGAGACTGTGGGGTCAGGCTTGGGGTGGGGTTCGTATAACCCAATCCTGGATGATGTCTATGGCCAAGGCTGGTTGGGCCCTGGGGCTCATGGGGGGCGGGATCTCGATGCTGATTTGAACCCCACATGTACGTCTTAGGATGCTGGGGCTGGTGAGGGAAGTGGGGACCCAGTGGAGAAGACCCAGCATTCAGCACAGACAGGGGCAGGTGTGGGCGGGAGGGTGGGTTCCCCAAGTCCTCCTCAGCAGCTGTTCTGCCTGTAGTGTGTGGGTCCCCTGAGACCTTGTTAAAATGCTGGTTCCGATTCAGTGGGTTGTGGGGTGAGGGCAGAGTGTCTGCCTCTAACAAGCTCCCCAGTGGCGGAGGGAGGCGGTGTGGCAGCTCGAATCCTCCACACCCTGCTTGTGCCCGTGCCCTTGCCCGATGGTGCTGGGAGCCCCAGGTGATACGAGGGACAGCAGGGCTGCAGGAGGAGACACCAGGGGCCTGAGGCTCCATGGGAAAGGCTGGGCTGTGTGCAGTCCTCTCAAAGTAAGCACGCTCCACAGACCTGCCAGGGCTCAGAGGAGAGGGGTGTGCACCCTACATTTGCTGGACACCGTGCCAGGCCTTCCCTGTGCCCCAGCCTCGAGGACAGCGCCCTCCCTTTGTGACGTTGCTGCAGCATCTCCCAGCAGCCTGAGGGGCATGGAGCACCTGCTGCCCACGGTAGCTGCCCAGCGGCGGCTGGGGACACAGTCCCTGTTCTTTGTCCTCACCTTGGCCCCTCCAATGCCACCTTCTTTGAAGTCACTTTGCAGAGGCCACTGCAGAAGGTGGACATTTTCTGGGTGGAGAGGTCACTGCCCACAGAGTACAGGCCAGAAACTTTCATGCCACCCAACCCCATGGCCCAGGGGGAGCCAGCTGGGCCACCTCTGTGCCCTGCCCTGGGTGAGCTGAGCTCCTGAAAGGACATTTTTGGGACCATCCTGGGGGACACTCAACACAGGGATCCCCTAGACAGAGGTGATGAGGAGTCAGAGGGCTCACTACCCCAACCGTGACTCCTAGGCGGCCTGCCTTTGCTGCGGCCTGGAGCTGGCTGAAGAAAAGCTCTGTGTGTCCCCGAACGCGGCCTGCAGCTGACCAGGGTCAGCAACGGGCAGAGTATCATCTACCCGGCTGGCCGGCCGTGCCTTGCAAGTGTCAGACAAGATGAAATGCAGCAGGAGTGGGCCTGGGGGTCCTTATTCGAAGGGGTATATCTGTTGATGAGGTCACAGCGCAGCAGGAAACGGGGGGAGGCTGAGCTGGCAGGCTGGGGGAAGCTGCTCCATATGCCCTGCCCCAGCCCCAGCCCTAGCCCCCAGGGCCTGGTGCTCAAGCTCCTTGCCCTGGGTGGTGGTAATTCTGTAGCCGGTCCCTCCAACCCTCTGCCTGTTCTTTCAGCTGAAGTCAAAGGAAGCTGCCTCCCAGGGGTGCCTGCTGGTGGGCTGACCACTCCTATCACCTAGCAAGGTGGTCAAGTGGTAAATGCACTTCTGGCTTCACAGTGCTGGGTGTCTGGTTAGAAGCCCCCTCCCCAGACTGCTAGGGCCCACTCGGGAAACATGAGTTCGAGGTGGGGGGCTGAGGCTCGGGGGCCTGTGTCCTCCTCCAGCAGATATTCCAGCGTGGCCTAAGTGGGGTCTCCCTGATACAGGCCCCTGCTGGTCATTTCTAGCCCCCCCACTCCCTGTAGTTCCCGTGTATGAAAGCTGTCAGGAGGCTGGGGGCACATGAAATACCTTTCACATGAAGTTCTCTCTCCCAGATAGTATTTCTCTCTGTCCAAACATTTCTCTTTGCAGGGCTAGGGTCCAAGGACACTGTGTGCCTGGGCCTGGGCCTCAGAGAGCAGCCCTCTCTGTGTCTGCCAGGCTGGGATGGCAGGGACACATGGGATTGGCCTCGAACCTTTCCCCCACCTCTGCCTTGGCTCTGACCTCCAGTCAGGAAGGATGGCCTCTGTCGAGTCTCTGGGCCTCATGGGGCTCCCTGGCCTCACCAGCAAGGGCCTACTAACCCTACCAGGTGGCACAGGGGGCATCTGAGCAGGGTCTAGGGAGGAGGGAAGCAGGCTAGTCCCATGGGGAGAGCACCCAGTTCCAACCTGGCTTCCTGGTCCGCCCTGCTGCAGCCCCAGGCCTCCCGGTCCCCACCCTACCTGCCTGGCCTGGTCCAGACACACCGAAGGCTCCACAGGGCCCTTCCTGCCCTGCACCCTCACACGTACAGTTCTGCCCCCAGGCCTGCCTGCGGCACATGCATGGCAAAGCGTGGTGGGTGGGAGCTGGATGGGTGACCTCGCGGCTGAGCTGGTCTGTGGGGAAACCGTAGGCATGTGTCGGACAGGTGGGGAGCGCGGACCTGACTTGCCGGGGCTGGTGTCTAGTCCACGGCTGCCCTCTTGGGTCAGGTGATGTGACAAAGTGCATGGGACACAGAGAGGGTGAGAGAGGGACTTGCTCTTCCACTGCCCTGGGAAGGCTCCATGGAAGAGGTGACACTCCAGCAGGCTTTGCAGGATGAGTAGGAGTTGGCCTGTGGTATGTGGGACGGGGTTGCGGGCAGAGCACAGTAGTCCGAGAGCCAGTGTACTCTGGGAGCAAGTTCAGGGCTTGCAGCTGGGCGTCGGAGAGGGCTGGGATGAGGGGCAGAGTGGATGGAGAGGAATCCGCCAGGCCAGGGCTTTGGGCTTGACCTTGGCTATTGTGGGCAGCCACAGAGGCTCCACAGGGGGCATCCCTGTGCTGTCAGCTCAGACTTCACAGCACCTGGCCTGAAGTTGGCCCATGGAGCCACAGTCGGATTCAAGTTTCTGCTCAGAGTCTGCTGTTCTCTCAGCTTCGGGCTGATGGGTCTGTGTTTTGCTTGTGCGCAGGTCTTGCTTCTTGTGGGAAACAGAAGGGAGAGAGTTTTGTTCAGGAGCTCCCTCGGGGTGAGGCAGTTTTCAGGGCAGGGAGAGCTTGGCAAACTCCGACATTCCCAGAGCACTCAAGCCCTGTGGTGCCAGTGACTTTGGGACTTCAGATGCCTCTTTCTCCACTCTGCCGCTGCCTGACCCTGCCTGGAGGGTGCAGCTGGGCTCATGTCTCAGCTCTGCCCCTTCCTGGTGGGGCCTGGCCAGCGCACCTGCTCCCTCTGACCTGGGCAGGACCCTGGCTGCTTCCCCCAGAGCCTGCGCGGGGCTGGCTTTCTCAGACTGGTGATGATGGAGGAGCTGGTGAAGGAGGATTCTGGATTCCCGGGCAGATGGCAAAAGGAGGGCCTGACACCAGCCTTGGGTGAAGTTCAGGCCAAGCCCCTGGCAGCCCGTTCCCTAGTCCTCTGGCTGCCCAAGCTCTTCCTGCTGCCACCCTACTGTGCCACATGGAGGTGGCAGCACGTAGCAGGACATTGGTGACACTGCCCTGTGAGTGTGTGATGCCTCTTTCCCACAGCCGGCATCCTGCGGGCCCCGAGGCCTCGGCCACATGACTAAGCACCCAGCGACACTGTCTCCCAGGGTGGGCTCAGGGTCCCGGGGCCAGGGCAGTCCCTCCTGGGTTGCTGTGGAAGCACCACCAGCAACTGGCATGAACCAGGGAGGCTGCTGGCAGAACTGCGCCAGCCTCAGAGGCTGGGGCCTGTCAGGCTCCATATGATCCGGGGCCATCCCTGGGCTGCTCCCCTTCTGACCCCAGGACCCAGACTGACTCCCCACCCCACACAGGGCTCACACACAGTGAAGGCCTGGACATCCACAGGGCACTTAATAAACAGCTGTGCTGAGGCCTGAGACCCAGCTGGCCGCCTCCCTGCCTGCGCAGATGTTCAGTGGGACCCCAGAACGAGGAGCCAGGGTGGGGCTTCGAGGTAACCCCTTCACTGCCCTGTTCATGCTGCCATGCATGCCCAAGGGTTCATTAGACATTGCTCTGTGCTGGGCTGCATGAGAAGGCCCAGAGGACAGCATCGACTGGGAGGCGCCAGTCCTAGCAGCCCCGGGATGTGCAGGGGAGGGACAGAGAGAGCATATGGCTGTGGGGGACAGGATGCTGGGTGGACAGGAGACTTCCTGAGAAAGTGGCCTTTGCTTATATACACCGTGAACACTGTAGGGAGGGTTCAGATAGCAGAGATGGCAAGTGCAAAGGCCCTGGAGTGGCTGGAAAAGGAAGACCTGTTGTAAGAGCTATGGGAAATCAGCTGCTGGTGAGGCCGGCTGTAGGTGGGCCTTCCAGGCATGGCTAGGGGCGGGGCTTAGACTATAGCAGCTCTGGATGAAGTCGTCTTTCCAGGGCTGCAGTTCACCCAGATCCCCCACCCCCACCCCCCACCATGTCCTGGGACCTTTCGAGTGTCTGCAGCTCACCTGTTCCCTTCCCGGCAGCAGTGCCCTTCCCTGCCCTCTGACCCTGCCCGCCGCCAGCTGTGCCCAGGCGCTTGGAGATCCTGTGAGCCGCTTGCTCTGCCCCAACCTTGGGACTCGAGGGCTGGGCTGCAGGGCTGCTGGCTGGAGGCCCCACCTGCGGAGCCCAGGCTGGGGCTACTCCGAGCCCTCCATCCTGGTGTCACCCCGAAAGGCCCTCGGCGCCCCGGACGTGCGTCTGCTCCCCTCCTTCCTGCCCCTCCTGTCTGTGCTGTTGTCCCCGTCTTTCAGCCAGCACATAAAATGTTAATATTCTCATTTATTCTTTAAAAATTAATTTTAAAAATATTTTATGCAACACCTCCATCGCAGTTGGAAGCCATTTAATTAATCCCAGGTGGCAGGACACCAGACAGCTGCATCACTGGTTACAATTCCTCTAGCTCAGACAGGCTTTCAGGGTTGCTGTGGATCTGGGCTCCGGAGGCACTTCCTGGAGGTGTGGCCACCGCGGTTCCCGCCGTCACAGTGCAGGCTCAGCTGGATGACTGGCTGCCCTAGGCTGCCCTTGGCCCTTCCAGGGGCTTCCTGTGGACTCAACTGTGGTCCTCTGCCTGATTGCTTGTGGCCTGGTTTTGAGTTGAGGTTGGAGGGTTCCACCCTTTGGGGGAGTGTTGGATGGTAGGACCCCAGATGCATCCAGGGACATGGACTCAGAGGGCTACATTAGTCAGCAGAGCTGTGTAACAGTCTTTCCCAGAAGCTCACAGCTCTGGAGGCCAGAAGTCTGAGATGGAGGTGTGCATGGTGCTGGCTCTGTGGGGCTTGGGCAGGACCTGTCTCAGCTGGTGGCTGCTGTGGTCCCTGGGGCTCCGGGCTCGCCGATGCATCTCTCAACCTGACTTTCTTCTCACTGCTCTACTTCCTGGTGTCTGTGTCCAGCTCCCCCTCTTTATGACAATGCCAGTGTACTGGAAAGACTTTCTTTAGTGTGATTCCCCCTGTCTCCAAACACAGCCACACTCAGGTCCTGGGTTAGAACTCCAGCATTTGAGTTGGGGGACACAGGTCGTCCATAAGAGGGGAGCCAAGAACCTGCTCAGACTTTTGCAGATTCTGGGTTGGGAAGTCTCAGGACGAGGCATCCTAAAGGCCAAGGAGCCGGTGCCTGCATCAGGACTCTGCTGGTAATGGTTCGGCTTTTCAGAGATGACTACTGTGGGGCATGAGCCTGGATGGTGCCAGGTGCAGTGAGGGTCTAACGTGAAGTGCCACTCTTGCAGGGCCTGGGTGCTGCTCATTCTGCCAGCCTGAAGGGCATCAACAACTAGACCCAGAAGCATCTGCAAAGTGAAAATCCTTGTCTTCATTCTGTACCTGGGGAAACTGAGTCAGGGAGCAGCCGATAAGCAATACCTGGGCCCCAAACACCAGGGGGCCCCCCACCCCACCCTGTGCGGCCCCCAGCTCTTCCCCCACAGTTCGTCCTATGCAGCAGTGTGAGTGAGTCACCCAGGTCTGTGAGGTTGAGGAGGCCGGGCTGAGACGGAGTAACCCTCAGGATGTGAGAGTCCAGTGCTTGAGCTGTGACAGCCCCAGGCTATTGGGGGGGCATGGGTCCCCCTTGGCAAGGGAAGCCTCGAATGTAGGGGACCGACCCCACACTGGTCTCCTCTTCCCTGGAGACTGAGCCAGCCTTGTCCCGGTGCCTGCTGTCACAGCAGGGCTCTCAGCTCTGCGCAGGCCCCTCTGTGAGCCAGGAAGATGGCCAAAGGACAGAGCGGTTGGCCCTCTAGCTCTGGGTGCCTGACCCTGTCACGTCCCTGACTCGGTGGGTACCATGTAGGCCTGTAGAGGTTGGGGTCTCCATGTCTGTGGGGCAGAAGTCCCGGAGAGGCTGCAGTCAGAGGACTCTGGGATCTGCCTAACCCTCCCGAGGGCCTTGGGTAAGTGGCTCCACCTCCTAGAGCCTCAGTTTCTTCACCTGCAAAATGGGACCAGCTGCAGAGCCTGTTCCTGGAGAGGCTCGAGGGGTCCATAGAATGGGGTCTGTGCGGTGCAGGGCCTGGGGTGGGGGCTGTGACTGGTCATTGCACCTGCACCAGGAAGACCGTGTGCTGGGCTGTAAAATCCCTCTGCGGACACCATGTCCTGCAGGGCGGGGGCTGAGTCCTCCATGCTGGAAGGTGGGACCCACCTTCCTGACACCCCACTTGTGTCCAGTTGTGCTCACATGAGTCATGTGTGGCTGTGCACCCCAAGAGTAGCGGTGGGCTGGGCCAGGCCAGGGATGGTGGCCGGCCCCGTGTGGCACCTGTGAGTCTCCACCTGGGGTGAGGGCCATTTCTGCTACTCATGGGGTTCCCCTGGTCCAGAACCCCCCTCCCTCCTCCTCACCAGGCAGCACTGGGCCCTGTGGCCCTGAGTGGCAAGATGCCTCCCCCTGAGGTTGCTGGGGAGGCCTTGTTCTCTCATGCCAAACTGTGCCAATGTTGGGGGCGGGGCCTGCAGCTCTTGTGCCGATGAGTGATGTGGGGTGAAGACTGACTCAGGGCTATGAGCAAGGGGCCTCTGGGCTGGGTCCCAGGTCTGCGGATCACTAGCGAGTCTGAAGGCTGACGCTAATACTCAAAGCCCTTCCTCAGGGGTGGGGACAGGCGGCTGCACTGTCCCAGGCCTAAGCTAAGAACCTTCCAGAAGCAAAGGAAAGCAACCAGGGCTGTCGCTGCTGCTGCCAGCCGGCAGGGGAGGCTAGACAGTGTCTAACAGCTCCTTCCTCAGGGCAAGGGCAGCAAGGAGGGGAGGACTGGTTCCCTTTCCCTGCAGCAGGAGCAGTTCCAGCCCCCCCCCACCCCGTGCAGTGCAGGGAGGGGGAGACAGGGGAGGGGCAGGAAGGTGACTCTGACCCGGGGCTTCTGTCCCAAATGGGGACAGGAGGTGGGGGAAGTGGACTGGGTCTAACATGGTCTCAGCCTGTGGGGCAGCACCTGCCCTCTCTTTATTCATACTCACGTGTGCTGGGAGGGTCTGCAGGGCCCTCCCAACAGTGGCGTCAATTTGTGAAACAGTTGACAGCCCTGGCAAGAGCAGAGATCAGGCCGTTCCCTGATCTCCCATCCCGGGCTCTGTGCAGGAGCTGGACAGATCCCAACAGGTCTGAGCTTCAGCATGCCACGGCCAGCTGTGCAGCCGGAGGCAAGTCCTGTCACCGTTCCGTGCTATTTCCCCCCCAGGGAGGATCGTGACTGAAGACCCACTGCAGTGGTGCCTCTTTTCTACCTCAGACCTTGAGGGATGCCACTGGGGCCCCCCTGCTGTCCTTGATTTTGGCTTCTGGAGTGTCCCCTGTCCTGTCCTCTGTTGACTCTGGTGCAATCCTCCTCTGGCACCCTGCTCTGGCCAACTCCTCCTCCTTCACGTCACTGTAGGTAAAAGGTACTGTTTCCATCAATTTTCTTGAAGAACCAGCTTTTGGTTTCATCATTTCCTTTTGCTGCTTCTCTGACAATCTTTTCATTCATTTCAGTTCTGATTGTCATTATTTCCTCCCTTTTTTTAAAACCTAGGTTTGACTTGCTCTTCTTTTTCTAGTTTCTTGCAAATAAACTAGGTGACTGAATTTGTACCATTTTTCCTGTCTAACGTGAGCAATTTAAACCTAGCCACAGCCCATGGATTATGGTATGTTGTCTTTCTTACTCTGTTCAAAAGACTTTTTAATGTTCTGTGCAAGGTCTTCTTTGATCCATGAGTGATTTGGAAATCTGCTTTTTATTTTCAAATATTTGAGGGTTTCCTAAATTTCCCTCTTTTGTTGGTTTTTAATTTAGTTCCATTATGGTCAGGGAGTGTATTTTATGACTCTCTTAATGTTATTGAGGCTCACTGTGCAGCCCAGTGTGTGACTTGTCATGAGTCCACTGTGCATGCAATTGGGGTGAATATGGCTCCTTCTGTGCAGGTGGAGCATGAGTGCCAATCAGGCCAAGCTGGTTGCTCATGTAACTCTAGTGTTTTGTACCTTCACTGATCTTCCGTCTCCTTGTTCTGTTAGTGAGAGGAGGGCATTAAAGTCTCCAACCATAATTGTTGAATTTTTCCTTTCTCCTTTTGATTCCACCCATGGGGGGGAGGCTAGTTTTAGGTGCTATATCAGTTGCTAGATAAAATACCCAACATTTTCAGCTTAAAGGAGGAGAGGTTTATGTGGCTCATGGTTTCAAGGGGTTCGGTCCCTGGTCAGCTGGCTCCAAGCAGGAGCATCGAGGCAGCAGAAAGCGGTGCAGCAAAGCTGCTCAGGTCATGGTGCTCAGGGAGGAGACCAGGGAAGAGCTGGAGAGGGAGGACAGGGGCCAGACAGACCCTGGGGCACAACCTACATCATACCTGACACCCCAGGAAAGTGCTTCACCCTGGGCGCTCCCAGGCCACGAGGTCAGGATTAAGCTGTTACAAGAGCACTTGTGTTCATGCTTCTTAGCTCTTCCTGAAGGACTGACCTTCTGTCCTCCCTGCAACTTCACCAAGTGCTCTTTGCCAGGGAGTCCTCCCAGATCTCAGATGGCATCAGGTCCCACGGCCTGAGTCCCAGAGCATCCTCTGGCCACAATAATACTCGCTGTCCTGTGCATAACCACCGGGGAGCTCAGGGCAGTTGGAAGCACATAAACCTTACTCAGCTCTTTAAGACTAGTACCTGACACCCCTTTCTGCCCCATAGTAAATGCTCACTAAGTAAGTTTGAGTCTATGAGGAGTATTGTACCAATAGGGCTTAAAGTTTAATGCACAGGGATATGTGTACTCAGGTCACGTCGGGGTTAGGACAGGGCCTCTGCCTCCTTGGAAGCTGTCCGGGTGGCTCTAGTGGTGCCCACATTTGTGAGCACACTGGGCCATCTTTCCAAGGGCACCTGCCCCATCTCTCTCTCTTTGGACTCAGTTTGGGCCTGGCTTGCCTTTGTGCCTCTGGGCTACTTGGCTCTGTTTATGGTGAACTTTCTGTGTCCCAGTCCTTCCAGGTGAGGACCGTGATGGTGAACAGAGTGAGAACCCGCCTTGGTGTGCTGGGCACCGTGGAGCCCCCAGCAACCCCATTCTAGCCTCGTGGTCACCCCGTGTGGCGCAGACTTCCAGTGCCTTTGCAGATGAGGCACTTTAGGTCTAGGGAAGTTGTGTGGTCTGCCCATGAGCATGTAAGAGGCACAGCTGGGAAGTTCACAGTGCTTCCCAGTCCCAAGCCCATTTCCGCTTCTCCCTTCCCCCGAGAGGTGAGGAATCCCAGAGTGATCCTGGAAGTCTGTGTGGATGCTGTCGGCCCAGATCAAAGCGCCATATGTTTAAATCGCAGTCTCTAAAGTGGAAATGAAAAATCCTGCAGTAACTACATTTTAAAGCAAATTAACCTTGATAAGATCTTTAATGTCATGTATTAGACTATTTTCCCTTAGTAATGCATTAAAACTGTCAAACCTGATATGATTGCACAATTAATGAGATTACACTTGATGTAAATTTCAGTTCATTATTACAGCATCTGCACTAATAGACTTGCGATTAACACCCGCCAGCCATGCCTGTTCAAACGGATGATCTTCCTGGATCGTATGAAATGAACCAGCAGCACCCAGATGCCAGTGAGAGGTGCTGCTGGGTCAGCTCATGATGCCCCGAGCTTGGCAGGGAGGTGGAGCTCCTTAGGCGCTGCTTCAAGCCCACGTGGGACCAACTGTCCCACAAATGCCTCCTCTTGCACCTGTCGCATGTCCTGCGAAAATCGCTCTCCATTAATTCAAGTCCTTTGGGCTCTCCATCCTCACCCTGTGGGCCTCAGGGAGAATCACAAACCGGATCTCCCACAGTGGAAGCTCGCCAAGTGAGGTCTTGGCAGCAGGGAAGGGTGGCAGCAGCTCCACGTCTCTGGCTGCCCCGTGTGTGGCCGGGCAGAAGCCTGTGTGGGCTGATGGAGGGCTGGGCCAGAGGGGCAGGGACAGCTGGGGGCCGCGGCTGGCCCCTCTGGGCGGGAGAGGGCTGGGCACATGCGTGTGACCTCCAGGTGCTGGGCTGGGGAAACTTCCCAAGCGGGAGTCTTTCCACACGGCATCCAGCTGGGCTGGAGGGACCACGTCGGTCTTCTGTTCCAAGAAGCATAAGCCACATAAGCTTGGGGAGTCCCCAAGAACCCTGTGAAGGCAGACTCCCTCTGAGTCAGGAGGGCCCTCCCAAAGGCAGGGCTTTGGGTCCCACTATGAACAATGCAAGGAATTAAAATGTGATCATTTTTGTCTGGTGTAGTGGTGCATGTGGTAATTCCAGCACTCAGGAAGCTGATGCAGGAGGATTGCCACAAATTTGAGGTCAACTTTTGTCTACAAAGTGAGATGGTGTCTCAGAAAACCAAAAAATAAATAGATTAAAGAGAAACATGACTTTAATGCTGGCAAGGCAAAGTGCATGCGGTGGACAGTTGGGGTTCGAGGCTTGGCCTGGCTGGAGTGGGCGTCGGATACACAGCTCTGGATTTCTGTCGTCTCCTGGAGCCTTAGTCAGATGGGGCCCTTTGTTCCAGGAGGGCAGTGTATTGGCCATGGGGTGGGCTGGTGGATTTGCGGGAGGCTGCCTGGGCAGTGGCTGGCAGGCGAGGAAGATGGGTAAAGGTTTCCAGCACTGCCCATTGTCAGCCCTTCTCTTCTGCTTTGCTAATGAAATGCCATTGGCGACATTGGCCTCTTGTTAATTAACTGAATAATTGACAGCCCCTGATGGCCAGTGTCCTGGCTGCTCTGCCTTGTAGCGCCTGGAGCCTATTTGGCTACCACATCCAGGTTTGCTCTGTGGTGTCTGCTCCCAGAACTGCAGGGATTGTGGGTTCTGTGAGCGCCTGGCCTCCCTGCCGTGCGGTGCCTGCTGGGGTTGGAGTGTGCATATTCACAATGGGGGTGTCCCTGTCGCTGCACCGAGCACAGGGTCACATGCTCGCCTCAGCTAGGCTGCAGCATGGCACTCAGACCCTGCCCGTGTTGGCCCCTGCCCAGCGCTGCTGTTACTGCCACCCGTAGTGTAATGGTAGCCTGAGCCTGTGTGTTTCCTTTTCAGTGATAGTTTGGAGACAGGCTCAGCATGGAGCCTGCAGGCAGTGATTGAAAGTTAGCCTCCTCCAGGGCTGCTAGGATGGGACAGGGATAAAGGCTCCTCTTCCCACACAACTACCCCCTTCTCCTTCGTGGCTCCAGCTCTGCCCTGTCCTTCCCCTGTATGCTTGCCTCTCTCTTCTCTTTCATTTCTCTTTGCCCTTTGCCTTCGTCCTATCCGTCCCGGCCCATGCCCGTTCCTGCCCATCCTCTCACGTAGCCACACGCTTTCATCCACTCAGTCCTCTCTCCCACGTGGGCATCTGCCCACTCGTGCCCCCACCCAGTGGCCCGGCCACGAGTCCTTCATCCACCTGCCATCTGTCCACCAAGCCACCACCCTCCTGCTGCCCACCCAGCACCTGCTGTGCGCGGCCCAGTGCCAGGTGCGGGGCACATGGGGACGGGCAATGGCAGCATCTTCAGGGCTTCCTGGGCAGTCTGGGATCCTGATCACTCCTAGTGCAAGGTGCTGGGCGCCCCTGGCCCCTTGGCCTGTCTGAGCAGGCTCTTGCTGTGAGGGGTGCCCTTGGGAAGCAAGCTGTCATTTCCTTGGATAAATATTAAATATCAGTGATGCCAACCTCAGCTGTCCACCAGAGGCACCTCTGCTTCCTGCTGACACCACCTTGAAGTGGGCACAGCCTTGACTCACACCACCTGGCCTCTCTTTGTGCCTGATGGGGACTCCTGCCCTGGGAGAGGCAGGCCCCTACCTGCCCCAGGGATATAGCACTGGCCCTGTGCTACGTACATCCCCAGTGGGAGCCTGGGTATGGCCTGCCCCGGGGTCCCCCAGGAGCAGAGGAGAGACGGACCTGCATGGGGCCCTCATGGTGGACAGGGTGTCCTGGCAGGGGCAGGAAGGGCATGCTCACCATGGGTCAGGGCTCCCATCCGCCATGTCCACCTTGTTTTTCTCCCTGTTACCTCTGCAGAGGTGCAGGGCACCTGGGGGCTCTACAAAGCAGGGCCAATTAAATAAGAAATTGAGAAGCTAGGCATGGTGGCACATACCTATCATTCCAGGACTCTGGAGAATGAGGTAGGAGGATCACTGTGAGATAGAGGCCAGCCCGGGCTGCACAGTGAGTTCAAGGTAAGCTACATGGTGAGACCCTGACTCAAAAACAAACAAACCCAACCACCAAACAGACAGAGTGGGCAGCCGTGGCCTGACAGCAGCTGGAGCTCTGGCAGGGCTTAGGGCACCAAGTCCCAGCCCCGATGCTGTAGCTCCTTCATGGGCCACCTCCACCCTGCTTTGCGGGGAGGAACGGTTTCTCTCGGGGATGCCACCTGGCACATCGTCTATTTCACAGCACGTCCTCTGGCTTTCATCAGTGCTTCATGGGCCCCAATCTCTTCTGTTGGTTTCAGACACTAAAACATGATAGAAAAGCACACAGAGGAGAAGACGATCCGCATTTTCCTGACGTCACCCAATCTGTTCCTTATCTTGGCCCTGGGAATGGCGTTTTGTTTGTTGGCCTCACTGTAGAGTCGTGGGCGACCCCGGGGCTCAGGCGTGGGTCTGGCCCGGGTCCTCGCTCTGCCAGTAGCTGAGCCCCAGAGTTCCTGAGTGTGGCCCCCAGCATCCTCGCCCTCACTCTGTTCTGCTCACCGTTCACGTCCCCACAGGCTCCTGGCGCCCCCACCCTCTGCTGCCTCCGGACACTTGCTGGCTGAAAGCCATCTCAGGACTTGGGGACCTTGTGTAGAGTCAGAGGCAGGTGGCAGCTGTGCTGGGGACCCCAAAGGCAAAATCGTGTAGGGGGACATTTCCTTTCTCTTCATGCCGTCGAGCAATGTGGGTGTCCCATCAGGGGGTGCCTCTGGAGAGGACAGAAGGCAGAAGACTGGGGTTGCTGGCAAGCATGGTCACAGAAGTGAGGTGGCTTCAGAGCACTTGGAATCTCGGGGTGAAGGGGTCACCTGAGCCGGGCTCAGAGGAGGTGAGAAAGCGGGGTCCCTGCTGAGTGAGTCAGGGATGTCAGGTCCCTCTCGGTGGCAGGAGGTGGGGCTTCTTCTGCCTTGGTCTCTCTCGTCCCCTCCTGGCCACACTTGCTCCTAGCTGGCCAATCCTGGGTTTCACCTGATGGAAGAGGGCTGTGGATTCACTTCTGCAAGGCTTGGCGCATGCCAGGCCTGTGCCAGGACTCTGCTTCCTTTAACCATCAGCCCATTTTACAGAGGAAGAAGTGGAGGCTCAGAGAGACTTCTGTGCATTCCCAGAGTCCCGCCTGAGAGGCGGGTCTTACTTTACTTGATTAGGATGATTCCACTTCACAGAAGGGGTGACCAGGACACAGAGCAATGAGCTCACTGGGCCCTGTGCTGTGGGCTTTTGGGGGCATGTTTGAGGTTCTGTATGATGCTGGCTTTGGGCCGCTGATGAAATACTTGAGCTCTTGGGCCCAGCAGACCTGGGATCAGGTCCTGGCTGTCCCGCAGCCTGTCAGTGATGCCCAGAAGCTGTGGGACCTCCGGGAAGCTGTGTTGTCACACTGGCCAGGTTCGCACACCCTGTGCTCGGGCTCATGTGGGGCTCCAATGAGCCGGTGCATAGAACAGACTGAAGATATCAACAGTAACCGTCACAGCAGCCCAGCCCAGGGTGGGGTGAAGAGTCAGACTCGGGGGGCCCACCACAGAGTCCCACTGCAAACGCACACGTTGGCACTTCCCCACCAAGATGCATTTGACTGTCACTGGCACCTGCCTGTGTCTGGCCCTGCATCGCCAATAATTCATTTTCAGGAAATGTGCCCAAGGCCGCCTCGGGGTATTTAATTGGTTTGTGGAAGTAGGGGTTGTGGCGGGATCTAAAAATACTCTGTCCATTCCCTTGCATGCACCTGTGAAGTTTCTAAGGACCCACGCTGGAGATGCCAACAGCCTGCAGAAATGCACCCGTGCTCTGACCTTACTGGCTTCTGCGCAAGCAGCATTGTGTGGGATGAATTCATTTGTCCTCTGAGCGGATTCCATGCGATAGCTGTGGGCATTAGTGTAGTGGGGATTAAAATCAGGTCAACAAGACTGAAAATAAATAGCTCTTTAACCTGGAGCATGCAGAAGGGGGCTGGCAGGCAGTTTCTGCCAAGACCCTGCACTTCCAACGTCAATGTGGTGTCCCAAGGGGCTCATGGCATGGAAGGTGATGGGGACAGGCAGGAGGGCTCGCCCAGGGCACAGGGGAGCCCGTGCCCACGCACGCCCCTGGCAGAGGTGCCCTGTGCAAGCACCAATTGTAATGGCAGTGGAAGTGGCTGCGGCTGCCCTCACAAGAGCCCTTACCCTGTCCCAGCCGCTGCGCAGAAGCAGTCGCGTGTTATTTTAATGAGTCCTCAAAGTATCATTTCATTTCAGCCAGTGTCTGCGATATGTGTTGTTAACCTTTTAGTTTCCCTCACTGAGGAACTGAACTGCCTGCTGTGTACCGGGCAGGGTCTGGGGCAGCTTCCTAGCAGCACTACATGGTTATTGTGCCAAGCTGACTTCCACCTTACAGATGGGAAACAGGCTCGGAGGGTGGGCTCACAATGGTAGGGAAGACCCTAGGCCTGCAGCACTGCCCCCATCCTGGGCTAATACAACAGGGTGAGGCCTGGGGACTCTGACAGGGAGTGAGGCTTCGTGACCTGCCCTGGTCCCTGTCCTGCTGGGGCCTGCTTGTGGGTAACTCTGCTCACCCTGAGTTGCTCCCACTGTGCTCAGCAGGTACCCTCGTGCTTTGGGCTGAGCTGCAGCTCTGGGGATGGGCAGGGGTGGTTTCTGCCCCTCAGCATTGGGCTGGATCGTTAGATGAGAAGACCCTGCACCGGGTCACACTGCCATGATGGGTGAGGATCTAGGGTTGCTGGCACAGGGATGGTCAGCCCTGGGGGGGGGGTCTGTGGACAGGAGATGAGGGAAGAGACCCCAAACTTCACAGCAAGCCAGGTTTCCTGAGTGGTTTGTGAATTACAAAAACAGCAAAGAGAAAGGAGTTTACAGAGTCGCTGAGGGTCTGTGACTGTGAGTCTGAGCTGGGTCACCTGTGTTAAGATGCCCAAGGCTTCCCAGCTGCTTGGCAGGGATGTGTGCAGGGGGAGCCCCAGACTCCACGCCAGGGTCTGAGTGGGGCCAGGGGTTCAGAATCCACAGGAAACCAACCCACTGTGCTGACGCCTCCAGGGTCTTGTGCCACTTTCTCGAGGCAGTGCTTAGCCTGTCAGACTGTCTGGGACATATGGGCAGTCGGTGCTGACAGAGGGCAGGATGTGGACATGGGTTTGTGCCTCCGTGCTGTAACACCAAGCAGCATGCACCCACCATCCAGGCACCTCTCATCCATGGGTGCCCTTGGCCTTGCTCCTGCGGCTGTGCGGGGAGAGCGGTGACTTGCTGACACAGCACCTTCTATCCTGGTCTCCAGGGCTCTGGCTCTCTGGGCCTCTAATGCCAATCATTCTGTGATGCTCCTGGGGCTGGTGTGTTCTGTCTGGGTCCAGGGTTTCCTTTCCTTTCTTTTCTAAATACAGAGCATTTGCCCCTCTCAGGGCCCCTGGCATCCCCTAGCCTGCCTGAGAGTATTGATGAGGCCCAGGGAGCCCGCAGGCTTGGCAGGAGCACCAGCGGGTTGTGTCATTTTAGCCTGAGAGCCCAGAGCTCAGTTTCCTCAGCTGTGGGGTGGGGACACCTACCTGCGCCCAGCATAGGTATGAGCTTTCCCAGAGCTGGGGTGATGTGGGTGGGAGTCCTGGCCCCATCGGAGTGGCTCCTCTTTCATCTGAGCTCAGGGGTGTGCGTCCTCCGCTGCTTCCTGCCTCCTCTTCTGTGGTCCTTCTGGCCAGGGAGCTGGCCGACTGCATCCAGGGCGGGGGTTGTGCAGCTTCCTCCGCTCCTGCCCTGTCTTCCTAGCTCTTTTACTCTGGTTGGAGATAAGAGCACAGGTGCCACCCTGCTGTCCCTGCCCTGTCCCCTTCCCACGCTGGGTGCCCAGGTTCCCGGGTCCATCAGCGATTCTGAGACCCCTGACAAGCCTCAGACAGTCGCCCCCCTCAAAGGAAACTTAGCCCCTCCCCCCACCATGCTTACCTGGCTCTCCCAGCAGCGGCCCTCTGGCTCCCTGTCTTCCAGCCATATCCCCATCAGCAGCTTCATTATTTAGTGAACAAAACACACAATTTGAGGTAACTTCATTATGCTTAATTGTACCACATAGATGCCAAGAGGATTTTAAAAGTGATGATTGCTTATGAATTTCCTCGTAGAAATACTGTCAACACGGTGACTTTGAAAATGAGCCCATATCCCCGATGACTGTTCCCCCGTTAGTGTCACCCCTTGCCAGGAAGGAGCAGGCAAGGCGAGGAAGGCAGCAGGGTCTGGCACAGTCACCTGCTTCTTGCTGTTTGCACAGCGAATGCCTTCAGCTGTCTCCAGATTAGCAGTGCCTCCTTAGAAGCATGAGTTGGTACCAGTCTGGTGCCACGGTTGGGGGAGAGGGGTCAGTGGTCTTTGTGCCTGGTGCCCTGCTCAGCTGGACCAAGGAGTGGTAGCAGCACCTGACTCTGATTGTAATCCTGGGCAGTCAGAGATTGGAATGGCCTTGTTCTGTGAAGGGACAAAGTACAACCTGCTGGTCTGCCTCAGCACGGTGGAGACCGCTCAGAGTGCAGGGAAGAGACCCAGGGGGCAGGGCCAGGGGCCGCCCCTGGAGCTGTAATGCTCTTATCAAACCTTCACTTGTGGCTGAGGATGCTGTGCCACACAGGTGGGTCCACGGGCATGCCGCTGGTGCCTGAGTTCACCTTCACTATGGCTGGAGAGGGCTCAGGACCTCCAGGCTCAGAGCGCCTCCTGGGCATCCCAGCAAGCATAGAGGTGGGCCTGGGTCCTGTGCTGCTGCCAGGGGCCTGCTCACATCTCTGGGGGTGCAGAGATGGCTTTATGACTTGAAAGGCCCACTGTCACCTTGCCTCCCAGGTGGAGTGTAGTAGCGGGCCTCAGGGAGCCCAGCTGGCACCAGGAATCCTGGCTCTGTCTGCACCTCTGGGCTGGCGCTGTGATCTTGAGCTAGGGGTGGGCAGAAGGCATGACCTGTGCAGAGGGTGTTTAACAGCTCGCATCTCCATTTCCGACACCGCTGACTTTCTGCCGCCACAGGCTGCCAGTGCTGGGACTGGTGTCCCCACTGCCCCTATGCACCTCCTGGAGTTAGGTGGTGCTACTTGCCTCACAGAGGACCAGAAACTGACCCAGGCCCAGAAATACCACCACAGGTACCTCTGCTTTCTCCAGCTTCACATGATGAAACTATAGATAGATGCCATCTGGCCAATGGGCAGCTCTGGGCTCTGCGCTGAGAGCCAGGAGCAGGGCTGGGGGAAGAGGTGGGTCCTGGTGGGGCAGACCGTTGCCCAAGGCTGCCAGTTCCTGTCACCACCACGGTTGCCATGAAGCACACATGCCCGGCGCCACCATGTCTTCACCATCATCCACAGCCAGGCACCACCACGTCACTGCAGCGTCCCCCTCACCGGGACGGTTTGGATCCTGTCTCGTGTGTTTGGGGCGACTGGATCCTGGGCTGTGCACTCGTCTGTGCTGGGCCATCCCTGGTGAGCTGAATGCAGAGGGACCTGCAAGGACCGGGGCCGCGTGGGGGGCGGTTGCGGCTGCGGCTGAAAGGGCTGTGTCCCCATCTGGCTGGCTCCCTCCTTCCTGGCTCTGCCCTGTCCTGCCCTGGAGCCGGTGGCTGTGCCCTAAACCCGTGAGCTGGACGAGCCTCTTGTCCTTAGGTTGGGTATTTGGTCTCAGTGACAGGAAGCCAATGCTGTCGCCATGGCCCACCACCGGCTCTGATGTCTGGAAACTCCTGCACAGGCTGGTGTGGGACTCCAGGTCCAGCCTAGGCCTGGCTGGTGGTGGGTGCCCCGTGGCCCTGGAGAGCCCAGGCGCTGGCTTTCCATGTGGCAGTATCATGGGTCCCTCTGGACAGGGACACAAGTCTTCCTTGTGTCATTAGCTCTCGCTCTCTCACTGTGATAAAAGCAAGGTGGCCATTGCCGGGCGTGGTGGCTCACACCTGTAATCCCAGCACTTGGGAGGCAGAGGCAAGAGAATTGCTGAGTTTGAGGCTTGCCTGGGCTACATAGTGAGCTCAGGGCCAGCCTGAACTACAAAGCGAGACCCTGTCTCAAAACAATCAAACTAACAAACAAACAAGCAAGCAAGGTGGCCATGCTTCCTCTGGGGCTGCATGCAGGTGGGCGTGCCAGGGCAGGCGGTGTCTGTCCCTGTGTCCGTCCCTGTGTCCGTCACCGGTGAGGGCATCAGGATGAGGGTGTTGTGGCAGTGACACTTCTCCCCCTTGGAGTCTGGTCTGGTTAATCTCCCCCAAAACTGAATGGAAGTTGGGGCAGTGAATCTGCCTTGCCTTGAGTTCCTGCTCTGTGCCAGCGGATGGGGTGGGGCCTTCCTGGGCCCCGGGTCCTGACCCCGGTAAAATCCCTCTTCGTCACGTCCTTGCAGCCACTTCCTACCTCTGGGCTCCAAGGTCTGTGTGGTACAGAAAAGAGGGTGCTGCCGGTGCCAGGCTCAGCTTGTGCCCAGGAGTGAGCTCGAAGGCCACAGCATGGCAGAGGTCAGAGCCAGCTGGGGCCAGGGTTGGGCTCTGCCTACTGAGCTCACAGCAGCGAGGGCCATTGGGAGGGGCCTAGTCCACTGTGGAGACACAGACTCAGCGTGGCACGGAGGAGAGGTGGGGCTCAGGCTGGGAGGCCTGGGGAAGCAGCGGCCCCACTGGTCCTGTGAGAGAGACTTCAGTACAGCTCAGTGACGTGAGGATGCACGGGGACACACACGGGACAGCGCAGGGCCAGCATGAGGAGGAGGATCAGGGCTCTGGGGGTACCCACATGGCAGTGGCAGGCTGAAATGGGTGAGGGTCCAGGTGTCTGGTGCCATCTGGAGTCCCACCTGGGCTATGGTGTTGGTGGCTTTGCCCAGGGCCATTTCCCAGCAGGACCTGGAGAAAGTGCTGGTGTGCAGAACAGGGACAGGAGCCCTGGCGGATGTGGGTTGGGCACAGTGCCGAGCCCCGGAATCCCCTGCTGTGGTGGCTCCAGACCAGCTGCAGCTCCACACCTTGGCTGGCGACCGCTCTCCCTGCAGGGCTGCACTGCCACTGGTGAGCACACACACTGCAGAACTGGCATGCCTTTCGGGGGATGTGGGCACCCTTGCAGAGCACCATCTCTGCCAGCCTCACTCAGCAGGGGGTGGGGCGCCACCGTCAGGGCTGGGCTGTCCTGGCAGGGAGGCTGTCAGTGCGGCCGACACCTATGCGTACCAGACCTGGTTTACTGTCCGTGGGCTTTGTCACTGCGGCGCCCTGCAGCACAGGCCTCACCTCATGGTGTCCTTGGCGTCTGTAGATGACCAAGAAGCCCAGGAGCTGCTGCTCCTCTCCTGCTCCTTTTCTCTCTCCTCCTCACTCCCTCCCTTTACCTCCCCTCCTTTAACTGGCACAGGTAGTGCTGGTCCAGCCTGAGCCTCCCCTCACTCTGCCCTCGGATATGCTTTGATCAGGGTATCACTCCCTCCTGGGATGTGGTTGGTGTCCCCAGGAAGTTGCTGTGTGCTGTCCCCTCAGGTCTTCTGTCACATGATCATTCTTTGCCAGGTCACATCATCTAGGTTTGAGCCCGAGAAAGGATCTTCCTGTACGGCGACTGCTCTGGGTCAAGCCACCACCAGCGTTCTCTGCCATCAGTCACCTCCTGTAGGACCCTGTGCCCTGTGCCCCTCTGTCCCCTCCCCGCTCTAGCCTCATCAGTCTGGCTGCTTACCTGCTGAGACCCGGCAGCTGCCCCACTGTCCCTCCAGGTCTCTGCACTGTCAGCTCCCCAGGGAGGTCTCTGTGTCCCCTCGACCTGGTTCCCTGGCCTGCCTCACCCTGTGTGGGCCACCCCACTTACCTGTGTTGCTGCCTGCCCCTGAGATGAGCCAGGTAGCCCCAGGGGGACAGGGCCGGCCCTATGGTCCTCCCCGCACCCCAGGCACAGAGCTGGGTGCACAATGCTCTCAGGAGTGTGTTGAGGGTGACAGCCTTCCTTCCCTCCTCTGCACTGTCGGCACGCAGAGCACCAGCCTGGGAAGCCCAGGCTGGGCACTCCCAAGTCCTGGCTGCTGCTCTGGCTCTGGGTGTGTGGCAGCAGCCGGATCTGCTCACACGGAGAGGCACCCGGCTTGGTCTTGGCTCTGACTCTGAGTAGGAAATTGCTCATTATGGGGTGGGGAAAGTGTGCATTGAATTCACGCAGTTTATTTTTAAATAAATTAGAGAGAGTGGGAAAACAAAAAGGGGCAATCGGAAAAGGATGTTCTTCCACCATAATGGTGTTGGCAGGGGCCCAGTCCCCGACCCCAAACCCCAGCTCCGGGTGACAGACGCCCGCCTCCTGTGCTGCCCTGCCCGTGTGGCCTGGTCTCCAGCCTGAGTGATGACCTGGCCCTGTCCTGGCTCCCCTGAGCGAGGGTTTGGCGCTTGGAACTGTGTGATCTGCAGGATTCTATCTTTCATACAGGGCTGGTGGGTAGCCTCGGTGTGCCTGGGTGCTGTGTCCTGGTCCTGTGCAGGGGACAGTGGGGTGAGCATGTGGAATTTTGCTTTTTTAAGTTTTTAACTAGCATGTGTTTATAGTACATAATGATCACACTCCTTTTTTTTTTTGAGACAGGTTCTCGCTTTGTAGTTCAGGCTTGCTCTGAGCTCACTATGTAGCCCAGGCAAGCCTCGAACTCAGCAATTCTCCTGCCTCTGCCTCCCGAGTGCTGGGATGACAGGCATGAGCCACCATGCCTGGCACTTTGGTATGTGCTATTGATGGCTGGTGGGCATGAGTCTCCATACCCAGCATTGTATGTGGTTACCGGGGATTGAACTCAGGACCTTGTGCTTGCTAGGCAGGCACCAGAACCACTGAGCTAACCCTCCGGCCCTGCACTCCTTTTTTTTTTTTTTTTTGGTATTGGAGATTGAATTCAGTACCTTGTACTTGCAAGGCAGGTGGCAGCACCAGGAAGTTAAATGCCCGGCCCAGTGATCACACTCCTGATGGGGAGTTGGTATGTGCATATAGCACATCTTCATAATTTTTTTTTTTGAGACAGGTTCTCGCTTTTGTAGTTCAGGCTGGCCCTGAGCTCACTATATAGCCCAGGCAAGCCTGGAACTCAGCAATCCTCCTGCCTCTGCCTCCCGAGTACTGGGATGACAGGCATGAGCCACCACGCCCGGCACTGTGGTATGTGGTATTGATTGCTGGTGGGCATGAGTCACCATGCCCAGCATTGTATGTGGTTACTGGGAAGGATCGAACTCAGGACCTTGAGCTTGAGAGGCAGGTGCCAGAACAACTGAGCTAAATCTTCGGCCCACATCTTTATACATTTTATTCCCCCTTGTCTCTTCTTCCCATCTCTCGGTCCCATTCTTACTTGAAAAAGCTCTATCTCTGTTTCCTATTACCTATCATTTCTTCTGCTCTTTCTTTATACCTTAGATTTCTCATGTAAGAGAAATATATGATATTTAAACTTGTGTGTCTAATGTATTTAAGTGCATCCATTTTTCTATAAACAACTCAGATGTGTCCTTCTTTATGGCTGAGTAGTACCCCGTCAGGGCAGCTACCTGTTGGGGCCACTCTGGGCTCAGCATGTCCCAGGGGCTGCTTCCCAGAAGTAGCTTCTCACCATGGAAGTAGCCAAGGACATTGGGGAGAGAGACTTAAATAAGTGCCCACCGCGGCTACCCTGTTCCTCATGCCACTCCCCTGCACCGATGAGGAAACTGAGAGCAGAGAGCAAAGCAACTGGGTGACTGTGGGCAGGTTAATCCTCCTCCCTGAGCCTCAGTTTCCACAGACAAAGGGGGCTCTGTGCTGGGCCATAGGCAGCTGAGCTTACCGGGTGAGTGAGCCCCGCTCCGTAGGCAGCTGAGCTTACCGGGTGAGTGAGCCCCGCTCCGCTCCTGTGTGAGAGTCTGCTGTGTTCTCCGCTTGCCCCAGGACCCCTGACTGCCCTCTTTATGGCTGTGCTGGGGGTCTGGGCACAGTGTCTGGGTCTTAGCATCAGTAGGGCTGAGACGTTCCCAGGGTCTCTGCAGAGTCCTCCTGGCCGGACACAAGGCCAGCTCAGGTGCAAGGGGCCCTGAATTCCCCAGGATGGATGTGGGGGCCTCCGGGAAGGAGGGGAGCCAGCGCCCAGGGCAGCCTGTTGGCCTGGGTTGTCTCGGGATGAGGCTTTCTGGACAAGTCCTCAGGGTTCTTGGCCGCTTGGCTGGAAAAAGGACCTGGACGCTGTCAGAGCTTTGCCAGAGAAAATCAAGGTGGCAGCGTGGGGCGCTCACACCTGCAGAGCTCTTCCTGCGCACGGTGGGGGTGGGCAGTGCCCTGTGGCCCACAGTGCTGCCTGGCCCTGGCTGCTCCCTGTGCCCATGCAGTGTCTGCTCTGTGCCTGGACACTGCGCTGCCCTGGGGCTCCGCTCTGTTCCTGAGGCTGTGCGCACAGACCTGTGGCTTCTGCTCACCGTTCATTCTTCTCAGCCCCCGGCTGGCAGGCGCCCCTCACCCCTGGGCACACCCCCTCCAGTGCCGGGAGCCCACAGCCCAGAGCTGCTTCCTCAGCCCGCGCTGGGAGCCCCAGCCGGGTGTCTGGCTTGGACGCACCTGCTTCGCGTGTCGTGCTGGGGTACAGGGCTGTGTTGGGGTCTTCTCTGTCCCTTCCACGTGGAGGAGCTGTGGCAGGTTCGGGCATCAAGATTCCCGTGGGAGCTGCCCAGTGCCCAGCAAGGTCACTCACTCTCTGTGGCCCGGAGCACACCTGAAGTCGCTCTGTGCTGCCCCCTGCAGGACTGTGCCTCTCGCCTGGTTTCCATGGCAATGTCAGTTTCCCACGCAGCTGCTCTGCCCAGGGATTATAAATTCATTATTTCACACTTAGGTCTCAGCCTCCTCCTCATTGTTTCTGGGTTTCGGTGTCTTGCTGGGCCTCTATTAATTTATTACCTGCTGAGGAGAGAAAGATGCTGAGCCAGAGCCCAGGGTTTTCCTTTCTCCTGGGGCCCCAGGACAGCCACGTCCACAGAGGAGCCAGTGTGCGGGATGCCCGCCTGGGACTTGGCATCCCGGGGACTCCCATGCTGCAGGTCCTAACGACTTTGGATGGACCCAGCTGCCAGGTCCCGTCTAACCCAGCATGGGAGCCTCAGAGGCGGGTGGCACCGAGAGCTGAGCTCTGGCGTCAGCTCCCTGTGCCTTGTCTGGCTGTCCCGAGGACCTGGCTGCCCACGGCTCAGCCATGGGTGCCTCTCCACATCTTGATCTCCATGCCTGAATGGTGATCGTGACAGCTCCTTGCCCGCTCTTGGGAGAGCTTTGCAAGGTGGCAGAATGGCACTGACAGGGGGCGGCCCTGGAAGGCCGGGTGCTGGGGGGCCGTGGGGAGCAAGGGAAGGTGCTTCAGCAGCAGGAGAGGAGAGGAAGGAGGCCCGTGCTGAAAGTGGAAGAGGACACGGAGGGATGGATTTGGGGTTCCAGGCTGGAAGTGGGTGTGGCATGGACCCTTGTCCTCACAGAGCTAGTTGAGGCAGCTAGTTTGTCCCAGAGTTGGGCATTCCCGAGACTGTAAGGTGGGCACAGGATTGTGCAAGTCTGGCGTGTGTCAGCCAGAGGTTGAATGCACTAATGACCAATTTCTTTTTTTAGAGAAAGGTTTACTGAGGTCACATTCGCATTTATGCTTGGAGAACCACGATGTGTGCATCCCGGCCCTCACCCCCATCTGGGAGGAATCGGTTGCACCACCCAGCAGAACTCTCTGTGCCCCATGTAGCTGCCTTGCACCTGACCCTGGGGGCCTGGGTCTGTTTCCACCCTGGAGTTCTGCCTTCTCCTAAGTGACACCAGCGGGATCCCACGGCTTCGCTGTGCAGGTGACTGTGTGGCGGGTGCACCTGAGTCTGGCTGTCTGTGGCATCCGTGGCCCTCCACTAGACACTGAGCACACCTGCTTTATCCCTTCCCCAGTTAGAGGGCATCTTTTCCCCTTGTGATGTATCCATTTTCTCCCCATGATGCATAAACTGCTGTGAACTTCTGTGTAGCATGCTTATGTGACATCTGCTTTCGTTTTTTTTTTTTTTTTTTTTGGATAAACATTCCGCAGCGGGATGGCTGGATCACATGCTAAGTGTAGTTTTTAACTGTATGAGAAACTGCCCTGTTTCCAAAGCAGCAATGCACCTGTGTTCCCAAGCAGGGCCCGGTGTCCACGCCCGTGTCAGCTCTTGCTATTGTCAGTGCTTGTGTTTCAGCCGTTCTAACAAGTACCTGGTGATGGTTGCTCGTGTGACTTATTCTCATTTCTTAGGTCACCAGAGTGCCAAGTGTCTTCAGCATGTACATTTGCCATCTACTTTTCCTTTGGGGGAAGGGAATGTCCCATTTCGGGGTCAATCTTTGTTGCTTCATGGGTCTATGTATTATCTGATCACTAGAGGCCTTTTATATTCTGGATACAAATCACTTGGACTTTGAAAACATTTTCTCCCGGCCTGTGGGTTGTCTTTGCCAATTCTATGCAAGCCTAAGATTTAGTCAGAGGAATCAGATTGATCCTTATCTTTCAGGTACGATCTATGCTCTGTGTCTTTTCTGGGCCTCTTGGGGTGTTGGACATCACAGGCTTCTCCCCACTTTTCTTCTGGAAGTCTTCAGAGTTCCTCAGTAGATCTGGGATCCATTCTCAGTTGCTTTTTGTCTAGGCTAAGGATTGGGATTGTCTTTTTGCAAACAGGCAACCGATCGATTATTCATTGAAAACACTGAACTTGGGTGAACTTGGCAGGAGGAGGGAGTGACACGGAGTCTGTTGGCAGAAGGCGCACCGGCTCCCCGGGCGTGTGCTGTGGGCTGTTAGCCCTCACCCCACGCCTGACAAGCAGGGGCAGTTGTGCAGTGTACAGTCTGTCCGGCTTCAGGCCGGATGTGCCCAGTGCTCTGCCAGTCACCCCTGGAGCAATAGAAATCGGTTGCCCAGTTGGCACCAGGGATGGCTGTCACCAGGGCTGTGGGCAGTATTGGTCTCTGGGTTGAGCTGGCATAACCTGGCCACCCTCTTCATCGCTAGCTCCCACCTGGTCAGATCCATCTTGGTTGGTGCTGAGTCCTGACCCTACCTCGTCCCTCTTAGGGCCAAGGTGAGGGCCGGGAGTCACCAAGCAGTCCTCGCATCTCTCTGTGGAAGGCGTTTGGAGCTGGCCCTCTAGCATCTGTGTCGCTTCCTGGCCAGGAACGTGGGCTCTGAGTCCTGCAGTTGCACCTGGCCCCGCTGCTGCTGCCGCTGCTGCTCCTGCTTGTCTCGCTGGGCCGGTGGTGGCCAGGGAGCACCGTGTGGGTGGCCCCGAGCAGCACATCCTGCAGACAGTGTACTGTCAGCCTATGGGCGGCCCCGTTCAGACAAGCCCACACCTGGCTCCTCCAAGGGGCCTGTCCCACTGATTACGCCTGGGCACAGTGATGAGGTGTGGAGGGTGGAGGATGAGGGGTGGCCGGGGAGGGGGTACCACGAGGAGACCATGCTCCTGGTCCCCACCCATCAGTGTCACCCCTTGAGCGAACTGCCCCCCCATGAGCGTGGGGTACAGAGTGACGGGAACAGGCATTCAGTGTCTCATTCAGATACACGGGTAGCTCCGGAAGCATCCAGCCCACCCAGTGGGAGGGGAGCAGCCTTAGGAAACAAATCAAACCAAACCAAACCCAAACGCAGGCTCAGCACTGCAAGCTGCCACTCGCACAGGCACTGCAGGAACGTGGTGTGCAGAGGTGTGCATGGGGCCCAGATCTCTGGTTCACTTCTGGGACTGGCTCCTCTGTCTGGCTCACCCAAGCTGTTGTGCCTGTCCTGGCCTCTTAGCATCTGTGTGCAAGCCACAGGGTCCCTGAGCCGGCACAGTGCCACGGGGTCACAATCCCTACCCAGGTTGTTATGGAGACTGAGAGGTCACTGGCAGTTTAGCAAGTTCCTGGTTGGTGCTCACAAGGCCAACAGGGAGCCGGGTGGTGAGAGGGGCAGGAAGCAGGTCTTGCACACAGTAGGGATGCAGTTGGGGACACCTGACCACAACCCGGCACAGCCGACCCAGACATGACCTCGTGAAGAGACCACAAGCCACGTGCCCGTGGCAGTGCTTCAGTGTTTGCAGCTCGTCTTCTGCCTGGCTCTGCATTATTTCTGAGAAGAAGAGGCAGACAAGCATATATCTCCAGCAAACACGTGGAAATACGGGGAGGGTGTACTGTGTATGTAGCATCAAATATTTCTGCAGGTCGTAGTGCCATGAATATTTTCTTAGATCATTGTTTGTCTTTTTTTCCTTGTGATTTGTGCTTGTTGATTGAATTAAACAGTTCCGCTACAGTGTATGGAACCAGTCCCCAGTAGGGACTGTGTTTGGCTTATTCTTATAAATAAATAGTGCAGATGAGCACAGCTTTGAATGCTGACAGGCAGATGTGTCAGCCCAACCCCAGAGCTGCAAAGTGACAGTGGGGACAGATCAGACCTTCTGCCCAGGTTCTGATTCAGGAGGCAGGGATGGCATGGCGAGACCTCAGGGCCTGCACCCTGCTGGGTCTGACAGACGCCCGTCGCCTGCTGCCTTCTGGGAGCTGCGGCTTGGCGTGATGTGCATTGAAATGGTTCTACTGAATTTGCTCCATCATTAACTTTCAATCACTGTTAATTTTAGACAAGGCTCTTAATTCAAGTTTTGTGTCTCTGTCAAGTTGATGGAGACGGTCTGCTCCAGCCTGACGTGGTGACCCCTCTCTGCAGCAGCTGGGAGCGGAGCATCGGGCCTGTGATTTCGCACAGTCTGTCCAGGAGGCGTGTATGCAGAGCCTGATGGGACAGGACTGTTTATGACAAGTGGCCCACCGAAGGGAGCCTTCTCTTTGGTATTCTCAGGGTGCCAATGCGCCACACTCTCAACCCATCCTCCAGGGGACAGGCGGGCGTGCTCCGGGAGCCTGTGAGGGAGGCTGCAGAAATGCAGAGCTTGCTTTCCATGTCCAGGAGCTCTGTGCTTCCAGCACTCGCCTCTTGCCAAAAGAGCCGCATAGGGCCCCAGGGCCACTCAGTGGGAGAAATTTTTCTCTGCTCTTTGCGGAACCAGACTGACCAGAGGCACTCTTCTGGGGCCATGCTTATTTATTGTAGGTATTTTTATTTTTGCAGATGGGGGAGGGTGTCAGCAACTCCCGGCCCCAGAAAGGAAGGCAGTCCAGCCCCTGCAAGTCACCTTGGGTGAGCTGCCCTCTGTGGGCCTGTGCGCTGGGCTTCTGATTGGGATGACGTTTACTATTGGAGGGGCCCATTTCTGGGGTGGAAAGCTTCTTACTGGTGCTTCCCTTCCCACACTGCGAAGGGGACTCTAGGCCTCAGGCTTTCCTCCTGCCACCTCCAGGCTCACTGTCCATCTTCCAAACAATGCAGCTGAGCATTAACCCAGGTCCACTTTCCCAGGCTTGGCCCTCATCCTGCCCCACCATCCACTGGACTCACAGATTCATTCTCGGCATTTTTACCTGAACTTGGCTGAGACTGGCAGCAAAAGAGGCTACTTAACCAGGGAGGGGTGGCACATGCCTGTCATCTCAGTTATGCGGAGGATGAGGCAGGAGGCCTGCAGTTTCATCCCCTAGAGAAAGAGAGAAAGAGACAGACAGACAGAAACAGAGAGAGGCAGAGAGACAGACAGAGACAGAAAGACAGAGATACAGAGAGAGAGAGAGAGAGAGACAGAAAGACACACACATAGAGACAGAGAGAGACAAAGACACCAACGCTCTGCCATACATACCTGGTCTTTGTTTAGTTTGCAGCCGGAATGCCTGCTCACACACCTGAAACAGAAGTATATGGCTCTCACGACACCCTCCTGCCTCCTAGACCTGCACTCGGGGTGGCAGATATCAACTGGAGGGAGGTAGATGTGGTGGGCACCAGGTCTCGTTACTGACTTGGTTTTAGAATGTGGATCCTCTAAGGAATCGTGGACATACTGGCGTCTCCTTCTGGTTCCTTGGTACACAAGTGCATCAGGAGATGGAGCCACTAGAGCCCTGGCTGTGGGTGCAGTGGGGCGGGGGGCCGGGGGCTGGGGTGGGCACGGGGTTGTCACAGGCAGAGCTGGGGCTGACAGGAAGGAATGCAGGGCAGGAACGCAGAGGGGCTTGAACAAGGGTGTCATCGAGTGAGGCGCGCAGGAGAGGGGTGCACGTGGGTGCTGCGCTGAGGCTCCTCACTCACAGATGAGCCCCACACGCCGTTACCTCCCATTGCAGAGGTATCAGGGTGTTTACTCTGAGTCATTGGCCCGTGCTGTGTGGCCGGGCAGCACCCCACATGTCAGCCCCTGAGGCTATTTGGATCCATTTTCTAAACAGGCATAGGGGCCTTGGTGTAAGCCCCTCGCTCTGCCTGTAGGATTTCCACTCTGACAACTCCAAAAACTCCACATTTCTTCCCCTTTTGAAAACACACCACAGACAGCTGCAGACACTTGCTTTTCAGAAACTGCCAAATGTTATTTTTAAAACGCACTTCTTAAAATACTTAGTCTCAGACAGTCAGAGTACGAATGGGTGACTTTCCCCTCCTGGGCCCTGGCTCCCCTCTGCAGTCTGTTAGCTTCCCTTTGTCTCCTGGATGTTTGAGCCCAGCTGGGAGCGGCGGGAAGATTCCAGGCCCAAGGGTTCTCCTTCTGGAATGCAGTGGCTCCTTCTGGAAACAACTGGAAAGCCCAGAGTAAGGCCCAGCGAGCCCTGGCTACTGTTTCCAAGATGTGCGCACTGTTGCTGTGTGATGTGGGGCTCCCCAAGTGCTGTCCACAGCCCGGCTGGATCTGAGAGCCGCTGCAGCCTGTATGCAGAGCCCAGGAGTCGCCTTGAAGACAGCGGCAGTCACAGGCCAGGCTCTGGCTGTCAGCCCTGGCTTTGTGCAGAAGTGGGAGGCGCTGAGGCTTATTATCCAGAGGTGTTGTCGGAGCTGTGTTTGGCAGGTGGTGGGCTCCCCGTCACTGGGCACCCAGAGGAAATGCGAAGGAAGCTGCTTGGTTGCTGAATCCAGACAGGCTCCCTGTTTTCCAAAGCGAGGTGCTTTCAAGCCAGGACAGGGCGTGGGATGGCCCTGAGGCCAAGGGGAGGAGGTCTCTCTCTCTCTCTCTCTCTCTCTCTCTCTCTCTCTCTCTCTCTCTCTCTCTCCCCCCCCCCACTCTCTGTCTCTCCCCTGCCCCCTGCTGGCTCCTTTGGAAACCGCCAGGGCTGCCCCAAGGGCTGAGTGTATCTCAGGAAGACTGTTGCTCTGTGTGTTTGCTGTTCCTCCTAGGTCCGACAAGGAGCCCCTGTTCCCTATTTCTGATAATGATAAAAGTTTCCTATTTAAGTAAAAGCAGCAGGTTGATTAACAATGTGTCCATCAGGTTCCCATCCCTATAACAAACAACTGAGGTAGTCAACTTGCAAGAGACAGGGTTTCCTTGGGTTCTCACTTTCAGAGGTTTCAGTGAGTGATGTGTCGGTCACGTGGCTTTGGGCCTGCGGGAAGGCCTATCAAAACGGAAACCAAGCTGCTCATCTCAGGGCAACCAGGAAGTGAAAGAGGCAGAAGGGGCGGACCCAGGATCTCGAGGCCACACCCCCTGGACCTGACTTCTCCCACTGGCCCCACCTCCTAAAGGTGCCATCAGCATCTCCTCGCATTTTCCTTCTCCTTCTCCTCCTCATCTTTTCCCTCTTTCTCCTTTGCCTTCCTCTCTACCTCTCTTCCCTGCTTCTCCTGCAGAGCCAGCTGCACCTGTCCCGCGTGTGAGGCTTCTCCACTCTGAGGGGCAGTGTTGTTTCCCTGATGGTGCTCTTTCCAGGGGCTGCTGGAAGGGGAGACACGGCAGGGAGGGAGGCTGTGGAGCCTGGGGGAGGATGTCGGGTAAAAGCCAGGCCCGCGATCTCCAGGGGCTTCCAGGAGGTACTGACACATCGGGTGTGGAGGAGGCTCCTGACGGGGACATTGTGGCTTATCCAGGCCCCTCTGAGGCCGTGAGCAGATCGAGGGCCACTCCAGGCAGAGGCTCTGGAGCGTCGTCATCCGGAATGGGAAGGGCACGTGCAATGCACAGAAGCAGTCTTGTGATTTCATTAATAATTTTACTTCCAGTGACTGTTAAACAGGAGTGATGGGTGAAATTAAAATCCAATCAGATTATGAGAAGTGGAGACTAAATAATATTTTCAAAGGATGGCCAGGTGGAAAAGTCTGCCACAACCCACCTATTAAAATACACATTAGCCCTTAAACAGGCTCGATGTAAAAATGCAATTCTCCACAGATCAGTGCCATTCATACATTTATTTTCTGCTGACTGAATTTGATTTATGGGCTCTTTCCCGGCTTGGTTCTCAGCTCTTGTGTTTGAAGCCTCGGTTTTGTGCGTGGGGAAAGGGTTTGATGACAGAGTGGAGTTTGGTGGTCTGTGTTCTGCACAGCCCAAGGTGAGACCCTCACATCTTCCTGAAGGACGGCTTGGGGAGAGCAAGAACAGAGGCTACAGGAACTGGGGCCATTGGGGGACCCCTGTACCCCACTTCCTCTGGGGGCCCTCTGCAAATGGGTCATCTGGGCACTAGACCTGGATTTGGGGTCAGGCAGTCTTCAGGGTCCTTGCTGTAGGATTGGCTGCCCTGGCTGCTGGCACACACTAAACAGTGTAAGATGAGAGGCCAACGTCTCAGCCCTGGCGCTGGAAGTTGCAGAACGTGGTGTCGGTGGGCCAGTCCCTCCCAACACTCAGAGGGCAGCTCTGCCAGGCCTCACGCCTGGCTCCTCAGCTTTCCAGAAAGACTGGCTCTCCCTGGCAGCTGGACATGGTGCCCCCCATGCTCTATCCCCTCCATGCCTTCGCTTCGTGTGTCTTCTGCAAGGTCCCATTGTGGGGTCCAAGGCCTCCTCCCAGACCAGCTCCTCTCGGGATCTTGGGCAATATTCACAAAGACCTTTTTTCCCAAACAACATCATAGTTAGAGATTCCAGGGGATGCAGACTGGGGGCCCCGTTCAGCCCACAGCATCAAGGGTCTGTGCATTTGGAGGAAGCCGCACCCTGAACAGAGGTAGGGAGCAGGCCCCAGGAGGCTTCCAGGCTGGGGCCCTGAGGTGAGTGGGGCAGGAGGAAGCCAGGGAGCGCAGCCTGGGGACAGGCCTCCATCGGTCTTCCTGACTGGGGTGCGCTGTGTCTGCAATAAGGTAAGGGGTCCCCTCCTGGCCTTGGGGCCCGGCTAGCTCCCCCCAGGGCTGTTCCTGTGGCACTGTGCAACCTCCAGGGTCAATCATGCTGCAGTTGGATTTGGCTGGATGGGGCCCTGGATGGTGAAGTGTAGCCAGGCTGCCCTTGGAGACTGGAGCCTTGGACCTGCCGGGAGGCCTCATAGGGACCTCTCCCCAGGCTGCCCAACCGCACAAGGTGTTTGACACCCAGGCAGTGGTGGCTTCTGCCCCTGACAGTCTGGAGTGTGGCCAGAAGTTCAGGGTGGCACTGGGGCAAGACCACGAAAACCACATGGAAGTCAGTGTGGGGAATGGAGGGGCATCCGGGACTTGGGGCTCAAGGCAGTGTGGGCAGGACCACAGCTGGATCCTTAGGCGTGTGGGCAGTGGTGCTGTGGGGCATCTCCCTGGGAGGAGCAGCACCTCGGGGGGCTTCTGAGCCCTGCAGTGGCTCCGCTGGCCCTTGACCGTCTTTAGCATGGAGCTGAGATGCTCTCTGCATAAATAAATGCAGAGCCAAGTGTCTTAAATGGAACTGATCTCTTCCTGGAGGAGGGCTCTGGAGCAGGGCCTGCTGAGCCTGCCGCCTTCCAGGGGGTGGTGTGGGTGGAGGAGGGGGTGGAACTAGGGTCCCAGGGGTCCCTGTGGCTTCTGGCAAGCTGGGCAGGGCACCACTGGCTTCAGGCACATAGCTCTGCTGTTCCTTGGGCCATGCGTGGCCTTTGCCCCTCAAGTCACCTCCACTTCTGCCCTGGGCAGTGGGATGGTACCGACCTGGTGGGCTGGGTGGGACCCAGTGCACCACGGGAGCTGGCTTCAGTCTGGCCTCTTCCTGGGGTCACCTGTGCCCCTGCATGGCGAGTTGGAGCTGGTCAGGGAGGGGCCAGCTGGAGGTGACTGCTCCCTGCTCCAGCCTGAGTTTTACCCTTGCTGGTCCAACCCCACCTCCCCCCAGAGCAGGGCTCACTTAAGTGATACCCGCCGTCCAGATCAGAGTGGGCACATGGCCTTCTGGGGGAGGGGGATGAGCATCTACTGAGTGCCCACTGAGGCCTTCCTTCGTCCAGATTTGCTCTTTCTCCTGCTGGCACTTGGGTGCTATCAGCAGGCACGAGCGTCTCTCTTGTTCGGAGGCCAGGGAGAAAGCCATGGCCATGTGGGAGGCCAGCCTTGCCCACGGCAGCCAGGCACTGCTGTGTTGGGTGGTCTGTGGTGCATGTGTGTGCACACACACACACACATGCACACACACATGTGCACACATACACAGAGGCATCTGCCTGGCATGGCTCTCACAGGGCAGCCATAATGACCTCAAAGGACAAACAAGACCCCAAGGCCTCGACAACCAGAGGCCCCTCCAGTTCCTCAGCGGTGGGAGATGTGGTGAGGTGGCCCTAAGGATGCCTGGTGGAGTGGCTTCTGAAATAGCTACCTGGTGGGCATGGCGTTGCTGGCTGATTTTAAAGCTGATGGGGTCCTGCAGGGCCCTGCGGGGGATGGGACACAGCGGCTGCACTCACGATGGGCCTCTACGAGACCCCTCGCCCGCAGTCACCATACAGTGCGGTTCACCTTCACCAATGGCCCCGAGCCATGCATCTGCTTGCAGGGCTGTGGGGGGGGGGGTGTGGGGTGGGCTGGGGAGCATCGTTGCGTGGTGTGGGGAGACATGCCCCCTCTTCCCCCGCATGCCACCTCATGACAGCGTGCTGCAGTGTGGACAGTGGGCTCCTCTGTGCCTGCTCAGAACTGCGAAAAGCCAGGGAGTAGAACTGGGCTGAGCCCTGGGCGGGGAGCCTCAGGACCAAGACTGGGCCACCTGCTCTATCCCTGAGGCCAGAGGCCCCAGCGCCGTGACCCGAGGACCCCAAGTGAGGCTTGGCCTTGGGGTGAGGGCCAGGCCTAGGGCTGGTGTCTCCACCTCTGTGCCTCCAATGCTGAGAGGTGGGCCAGGCAGCCAGGCACAGTGACAGAGAGTGAAGGCCCGAGGCCCAGGCCAGCACGGGAGGCCCCTTGCCTGTGGCGGCTGTTCACACAGAGCCGCAGTCCATGCACGGGCCGGTGGGGGTGCAGGATCTGGGGTGTGGGCTCAGGGCCGGAGTGGGTTGGGCCCTGGCATTGGTGCCCTGGGGTGAGGAGAACTGGGCGTGAATGGAGATGCCAGCACAGTGAGGAGGGACAGCTGCAGCCCGGCCTCCCTGGGGGGCGCCATGTGTCCTGCCTGTGTCCTCCTCAGTGGCCCCGGGACACCTGGCAGGATTCCTGGCCTTGGCTGGGTGGAGGTGGAAGGACCCTGGACTTGCCTGCAGCCTGGACCAGCCGCATTCTCGGGTCCTCTTCCATCCAGAGCTCCCGCAGCCGCTCCCACCGGTAGGGGGTGGGGGGAGAGGCTCCCAGGAGGTGCCGTTTCAGGGCGTCAGTGAGCACCGGAAGCATTCCGTGCCCCCTGTTCCGTCACTTCTTCCTTGGCAGCTCCTCCAGGGAGCCGTTGCTCTCAGCTGCTGCACTGCTGCTCTTGGTGAAATGTGCAGCACTGTCTGCTGCTGCTTCCTCTGGGAACGGAGATCAGATAAAGAGCCTTCTGAGGGGGCTTCTGGGCATGGGAAGGGGTGCAATGAGTGAACCCCGCAACCAGTGCCTGGCAGGGCAGGGATGCGGCCGTGCTTGCCCTCAGCCACAGCCATCTGGGCTCAAGAGAGCAGGAGACTGAGGAGGGTCCAGGGGCCGAGGACAGAACCCAGGCAGTCTGCCCCATATCAGGGTCCTCCCTGCCTTAGTAGGAGAGTGGGGGAGGGCATGACTGCCCAAAGTCCACTCCAGGCCCTGCGGTGGTTTCCTAGGCAGACCCGGGCAGGGACAGCCCCGGGTCGCCGGGCCAGGGACCCTAACTCCCGTCCAGCTGAAGGCTGGGGTGGTCCCCGAGGAGCAGTCCTGCCCCCAGCATGGGGAGGGGACAGGTGCCCTCTGGGGGAGGGGGAGAGAGTGACACAAGCTGTGGCTAGAGAGCGGGGAGGCCTGCCCAGCTCAATTGCATTCTTTGTTCTTAAGGGCTGAAACCCTTCGAAACCTTCCTGGAGGGGGTGTGAGTGCTGGGCCTGGCAGTGGGGCCTAGAGAGAGATGTCTCCTCCTCCGGCAAGGACAGCCCTGAGGAGGGGGTGGGGTGGGCAGTGTGACCGGTGCTGGGCCTGTGTGGGGTCGACCTGCGGGCTGAAATCTGAGGGGAACATGGGGGAGCCCAGAGACAGGGCGGAGCCCGGGAGGGGTCCCTGCCTGCGCAGAGTCTGCCTAGGCCTGCCGGGGTTTCTGGTGAAATGTCAGGCATGGCTGGCAGGAAGTCCGCCCAGAAGGGAGCGAAGGAAGGGGCCTTGCCCAGTCAGCATCCTTGGCCGCGGCGCTGGCCACGCAGCAGGAGTTCCCAGAGGAGCTCAGCCTCCCCAGGGCCAGCTTCCATGCCCCACAGCCCAAGTGTGGGGTGAGGGTGAGTGCCCATCCAACCCGGAGGTGCTGGGGCTGAGCCTGTCTCCTGGCTGACGAGTGATTTCATCCTGGATGGTGCTGGATAAAACCGACTTTGAGGTTCCTTCCAGCTGTCGTGCTCCGGCTCCACAAAAGCGTCTCTGGGGACAGCACGACCATATAAAATATAAATCAATAGGTTAAAAATATGCTTGTCTCCTGCCCATCCGGGCCTTGTCACTCCACCTGCCTGCTCTGTCCTCAGAGGCTCAGTGCTGGGAGAGAAACCGCTTTGTTCCCCAGCGAGGCAGCCATGGTGCGATTGACAGGGCCGTGCTCTCTGTCTCTGTTATTCCCTGCTGCTCAGCCGTGCTGTCCTGTCTGCCGACACCTCTCTCCTGTCCTCTCTGCTCTAGCTGTGGGGAAAGGGCAGCTGCCGGCCAGCTAGAGGTCCAGCGCCGAGACTTGTGCCTCTTTGGAGGAGCAGGAGGGGCGGATATGGCCAGGTGGTGGCCCTAAATTAACCAGGCGTGGGGGGCCTGAGAGGGCCATGGGCCTCCCCTCCTGGGGTTGCCACAGCAACAGGACTGTTAGGAACTGCTAACTTGGAGTGGCAGTGGGTGAAATGAAATTTGATGTACCCAAGAATTCAGCAGCTAGTGAAGTAATTGGGGATCAATCTCCTTTTCCCACTGGGGCTGGCGATTCCTCATTGCCTGTATTTATATATTTATTTGTGTTCATGCATTGCTTTTGAGGAGTGCTCTGAAACACATTTATTTTCATTTTCTAAACAGTTGCGTTTCTGTCCTGCTTTGGCGTGCAGGGCCCCGCGTGCGTGTGAAACAGTTTATAACAAAATAAAAGTGTGCCTGTGCTCCGGCGGCTGCCTCGCGCCTGCCCAGCCTGTGTTTGCTGTGCTGTGAGCCCCACGGTGGGTGTGGCAGCACTGGGCACGGCCCCGCCCCGGGCTGGCTGGCAGCATCTACAGCCACTCTCACTTATGGCTGTGTGGGGTCCTCAGGTGGGGAGGGCCCAGGAAATGTTTGGTTCCTTCCCCAGGTGCGTTGGCTCCCTGTCCCCTTGGATACAGGTTGAGGTTGTCTGGGGCTGGGTTTGAATGGTTTCTGCTGCATGGCAACTGCTGGGAGGGTCCCATAGGACTGCACTGGCCCCAAATTACCCTGAAGCACAGACTCAATTTTTTGGGAACACTTCACAGAGGTGCAAGGGCCCTGGGGTAGCTGCTCCCCGAGTGGGACCAAGTAGAGGGTGGGGCTGGCTTTCACATCCATCTCAGGGTGCCTTGGAACCCACTGACACCCACCTTTTCCTCTCTGTTAACCCACAGGTGATCTTGATTCTGACCAAGTACTACCACGCAGACATGGGCAAGGTTCTGGAAAGCTCCCTGTGGCGGTAAGTCAGCCCACAGTGACTTGTCTCCTGTACTGCACATGGTCTCAGGGCTCCTGCGTGAGGACAAAGGTCCAAATGCGTGGACAGCCCAGCTCCTGTGTCTTGGTGGCCCTGCAGCTTCCCTTGGCGGAAAATGCCTGGAGGGGAAGTTGAAAGACAGTGATCAGGAGTGGGGTCAGCAGGCACCAGTGTCCTCAGCAGATGGGCCAGTTCTGGGGCCTCTTTGGTTCCTCGTCCTTTGTTTCTGTTGTTCCCTTTTCCTTTTGTTTCCTCCCTTCAGGGGAAGGGTTCGCACGGTGAATTCAGGTCAGTGCCCGATTTCCCCGGCGAGCTCCAGGCTCCTGCAGCCCTGAGGCTCCTGCTGGCTTCATTGTTGAGATTTTTCTTTGCCCGGGCCCCTCAGTTGAACAATTTTTCCTAAATAAATAACCCAGCGACGGCAGGGCTGTCTGTGCGCAGTGTGCATCGGTCTGAGAACACGAGCGCCCTTTGATGTTTCCAGCCAGTGGAGGGAGAAGGCGGCTCTGTGCGGCCGTTTCTGTCGTTGTTGCCTTCGGCCAACTTTTGTGTGAAAGGCGTGGGCTCAGGACCCCTCTCCCAGGACCCCCTGCTTAAGACTCCACGGACGGTTCCCTGGGTGGAGCCATGGTGGCCTCCCATGTGTTTCTCAAGCAGAACCCATTTGTTTGTAACGTTCTCTCGTCTGGAGACCACCTGCCCATCAGGATCACTGAGTCGCGGGGGACATCCTGGGCTGGGGTCCAGGGTGTCTGAGGTCTACGCCTGGTCCTCATGGAGCTGCCAGAGCGCCCTTTGGGCAGCCATTGAAATGGTGCCTGGTACAAGCGACATTGTCTCCCGGAGCCAGCAGGGCCTGCTCACCCATGGTGCCCTGTCCCCCGCGTAGCCTCATCCCGTCACCAGCTGTCCCTCCAGTCCCATCACCATTGCCAGGAAAGCTGTTGCCCAGCTGGGTCTGACACCAGGCTGCGTCCTGAGTGGGCCCTGCTCCTTTGCTTTCTGACTGAGAGACTTGTGTTTGCCGCTCGGGGCTTGGCTGGAGCCGTGCTGTTTCCCAGGGATGGCGGAGAAGGTGCAGGTGGCAGGTGGCAGGTGGCAGGGAGCTCTTGCTGGCTTCTCTCTGCGGGTTTCCACCTGACGCTTGGTTTTGGGTCCGGGCTGGGGATGAGCCCTTGCCGCTGAGCCGGTGGTGGCATGGATGGGCAGAGGGATGGGTTTCCTGGGCTGCGAGTGGATGGAGGTGGTGAGGGTTCCTCTTCCCAGGGAAGCCCTCAGCTGCCTCGACAGTGTGAGTCGAGATGCAAAGTGTGCCCAGAATGTCAGGGCTCCTCTACACAGCGTCTCACAGGGCCGGAGATGGAGGGAATGAGGCCATCTTGTGGGTTGCTTGGGTGGCCAAGGCTCCTTCCGTGTGTCGTGTATGTCTACACTACAGAGCTGCTGGGTACAGTTTACATTTGCTGTGGATTCTCATTGGGTGGGTGGCTGAGCATGGCCAGGCATGTGGCCTGTGCTTAGGAATCTTTATGAGCCAGCACTAGGCAGAGCTCATCAGAAGCAGGGACCAAGGGAAGGGGAGGGCCTCAGTCTTCTCATCTGTAAAATGGGATGAAAAGGCCCTAACATGAGGTTATACAGATGGAGCGAGGTAGAGCATGAAACAGCCCTAGCGTTGTACACGGTCTAAATTTAGTTTTTCCCCAAAGCAATCAACAGCTTTTAACTTTCCACATTCTCTTCCTCATCACCATCTTTATACCTAGATATTTCCTGCTTTTATTAAAAATGCATGCAAAAACATTAGTCATTTCCAGAAACTTCTCCCATGTCCCCTCCCATGGCGCAATTACTTTCTTTGTTTATGTTCTTTTTTTGTGTGTGTGTATTGACAACCTTCCAGTGATGTAGACATAGGATAAAGTTTCCCAGTCTTTTTTTCACTTATGCACCATGCTTCCAGTTTTCCCAGGTTGTCACGTGATCTGGGTCATCGTTTCTTTTATGGCCACACATGAGTCCCTGGAGCTGATTCGCTCTGATACACAGCCATCCTGGTATTGATGGTACCATAAAAAAATTCAGGCTTGTAGTTTTCCTTTTCATTTTGTTCCCTGGGATGGATCTTACAGAGCTGCGTTACTGAGCCCAAGAGATATCCTCGCTGGCGGGGTGCTGGAACACTGTGTTCTCTGAGGGGCGCTGCTCCTGCCTGGGCAGCCCCCATCTTAAAATGCATCTACAGCCTTCTAGTGGGCTGTTCTTCTAACCTGTGTGCCCCTGCCTCCTAGAGAGGATGAGCAGTTTCTGCTGTTTAATCAGCAGTGACTCTCGGACAGACTCTGTCTGTCCCTGTGCTGGCCACCTGCCCCCTCTGGGATTCGGATGAAGAAATCCAGGAAGCCCAAACCTGCCTTTGGTACCTCCCAGGTGCTCCTGACCTGTCTGCATTTGAGGCCCATGAGGATGGAAGATTTGTGGAGCCCGCGTGTGGGGAGCAGGTATTAAATGGGGTTGCTAGACACATTGAGGTGCATGGACTGCCCCGGGGTCTCCTGTACAGTCACAGTAAATACACGTTTAATGACAGGAATGGTATTTATAGTCTCCAAAACCTAAACTGAATGCATTGTCATCGGCCCCAACAGCCTCTCAGTTGCCATGACCCCATTCTCTGCACCCCTTCCTGTAGGAAGCTTCCTGCTCAAACTTGGAGTCTCAGACCCTGGAATCAGAGTAAGACACGGGTGGGGGGACTGAGATGCCCTCTAAATCCACGTTGGCACCAGGAATTGAAGTCACCTTCCCCACTTCCTATTGGAGTCCATGGCAGAGACCTCCTAGTTAAGACCGGGGCTGGCCCTGGAGCCCACCCTGGTCACTGGAATAAGTGACCACAAGCTGGGGGCTTAAACAGTGGAAATGCATCCTCTCCTGTCCTGCAGAGCTTTGATCAAGCATCCCAGATACAACCTGCCCAGAAACTCCAGGGGAACTTCCTGTCCGTGCTGCTCTGGATACATCCTTGTGGCTGCAGCCTCTGTTACTGGCCCTGCCTTCATGTGGCCTTCTCCCTGCGTGTCCATCCCTCGGGTATCCTCTGACGACACTGGCCTCTGGACGTGGGACTGAGCATGATGTCATCTCGAGGGCCTTAACTCAGTCATGTCTGCAAAGATGTCTTTTCCAAGTACAGTCACGATGGGGACATGTCTTCTGGGAGGCGAGTCCATCCCAAGCCCTGCTGAGGCTCAGTGGCCCTGCCCCTGTCCCTGCCTCTCTGTCCCACTGACCCTGCTGCTCCTCATGCGCTGGGTCCTGGGTGCTATCCCTGGCCCCCCACGGCTGCTGTCCCCCTCCACCCTGGGAGTCCATCTGGGCAGCGTCCGACCAGCCCCTCTGCCAGGACCTGCCCGGGTCCTCCGTGAGTCTGGACTTATTTCACTGTGGCCCCAACACTTTAGCCATGGTTTCCCTTGTTCCCTCCCCCACATAGCTGCCTCTCTGTGGCCGTGTCTGCACATATGTGTGCCTTTTGCACATAAGTGTGGCTGTCCCTGGGAAGTCACTGCTTTGACACTCATGGAATTTAGCACCTGATGAATTTTGATTGAGGATCCTGCCCCGTGCATTTGCTTGGTATTGATGTACAAGCTAGAACTTGTCGGGCTGAGTCTCTGGGGACTTGACATCCCTTCCGATCAAAGCAATTTGGTGCTTGTTCACTTTGGAGCTTGTGGAGCCTCTTGGCGCAAACAAGTAACAGTTCACTAGGGTACAGCTGTCCATCTTCCTTCCTCTTGGGGGCGCTGTTGTTCCCAGCTGAATATGCCTGGTGGGGAGGAGGCCTTCAGCCTTCCCAGCACAGGACTCGTGGGGTCTGCTGGGTGCACGGTCTGATTCCTGGGTCTGCAGCAGGGCCTGAGACTGCCCTGCTGGGAGATACTGGTGCCCTGTTTCATGGGGTGTATGTTGAATAGGGTCTGTGCCATCTCTGGACGAGGACAGCACTGAAGCTGTGCCAACCCCACCTTGCCGTGGACGCATATGACGTGAGGCACAGGGGCACTGGAGTGGGATGGTTTCAGCCTCTCTCAGGGTGCCTTGGGAGCCCGTCCTTTGCAGAGGCAGGGAGCCCTTCTTCTAGCTTCCTGTCACCGCGAATCTTGATGCAAACTGAAAAGTACAGTGTGGTACAGCGCACAGCTCACCTCTTTCCCGCCACCCTGATAGTTAGCCTGGGCTCACTGACGAATTCTGAGTGTGGACAGTGCCTGGGAATGACATGGAAAGAGCCACTGAAATGCAGGGAGTCCACTGTTCCCACGCCGAGCCTGGCCCAATTGAATCCTCACTGTCTGACTGTAACCAGTGTTGTTTTTCCTATCTATCCGGGATCCCTGTGTCTTAAGGAAAAAGTGTGTGATAGATTCAGGTAAAGCCCAGCACCCCACTCCTTCTCCCCACCCTTCCTCACCACCCACCCAGCAGGAGGCTCTATGTTGAAACTGGTGCGGGTCATTCCATTTAGGTTTTATATCTTGCATATATATCGCTTCTCGGCCTTTTGGCTAAGATCAAGTGTAGTATATCTTGCATATAAAACAAAATCAAGACTGTAAGATAGTGTATGAATCATAATTTACATTGATCGTGGGTGGAACATAGCTATGTCTATCTGCAATCAATATGTTCTTTGGTTTAGCTTATTTTAAAAATTGATACGGATGATTCCATCCTGCTTTTTGGGGTTTGATGGACATTCCCAACTTCGTCTGGGTAATTTATCCATGCAGCATGTGGGACCTGGTAGACAGCCACGGTTCCTGGCTGTGGGGGGCTGGAGTAATTGGCCCCCCCGGGATTTTGGTATTCCAGTCGTGGCTGCAGAGAACATCTGAGCAGGGCCCTGGGCAGGTGCTGGGTGGGGTGAGGGCCAGCTTGGTGTCTCCTCTCTGCCTCTTGCTGGCCCCTGGCCTGGGGGACAGTGCGAAGCCCCACAGCCTGAAGCCATGAGGCTTGCTATATTTGCCACAGCTTGCGGTGGTGGGGACTGTGGCTCAGTGCCTGTGATGCATTTCCCCAAGAGATGGAAGGTATTTTCCTAATGCTTTCCAGTGATTCTCCTCCTATTGTGTAGTGGACCCCACTTTTATTAGTAGATGTTTGCAGTACCATACAGTTTACAGTCATCTTGGGGTGCGGTACATGCACATAGTACAGAGTGAATCTTTAACCACCTGCCCCTTCTCTCCTGCCTCCCTCCCCCTCCTCCAATTCCTTCCCCCATTTTTGTTCCTGTTGGTATTATCATCCCCTCTCATGTTCACACCATGCAGTTTGCCTCCCCTGACGTTACAGGTCCCCATACAGGGCACATCTCTGTTCCGCTGACTCCCGTTCCCTGACCCCCCTCCGCCCTCCTCTTGGGCCCTTCCTATTTGCAAGCGAGCTCGCCTCATGTGCCCTCTGGTGTCCTCCGTGGTCTCTGTTCTCTGCCTTGCTCTCCAGAGAGGTCTGCAAACTTGTGAGTACGATTTGTTTCACTCAACATGACACTTTCTGGGTGCCTCTGTTTTCCTACGGATGTCTCAAGGTTGACCTTCTCTGTAGCCGAGTAGCACTCCTTCGTGCAAAGCCACCGTGTTTTCCTTATCCAGTTGTCTGTTGACAGGTATACAGGCTGCCTCCAGGGTGTAATTTGTACAAGCTGCGTTGCTGTGTGCATCCTTTTCTCTTTCTTATCTTTATGGTGTTGGGCAGCCCTCTCTGGGCTGACTCACCATCTCATGCCTGTGGGGTTGCAGAACTCTGCCTTGATTCTCACTTCTTGCTGTGAATGGTCCTAGTCATCTCCAGAACCCCGAGCTTCCAGATGCCTCTGCTGAGTGCAGCTTGAGCTGCTCCACGTGCCTCAGCCCCACTGACACCCCGGGGAGCACGGCCCAGGACGCTGTGTCTCCCGGGCTTCTGTCTCAGTGCTTAAGTCCTTCAGAGTAGGGTTCTGAGGGTCTCCCAGTGCCATGTGGTGCCCCCTGAGGTCAGCAGAGGCTCTGTCGCTCTGTGGAGTGGCTGGTGTTCCCATGTGGGCTACAGGTTGGTGGGCTGGTGCTGCTCCCTGTGTGTCTGGGGCCTGCCTGGTGGGACAGGCTGGAGACTGCTAGACACAGCTGCTGATACTCCAGAGCCATGTATGCCATACTGTCCCGGGACCTGGAGGGCACCAGGCTGGCATTCCACTGGCTTCTCCCTATGGCTGGTTTGCACTGAGGCTCAAACCCCTGAACACAGAGGTCAGGGCGTGACCTGACTGCTCCAAGTTCTGTTGAAATCAAACTCAGACCTCCATGGTGACATTAGAGAAAATGCAGCAGGATGGGCCTTGGAGGCACGTCCATCCTGCTAGGCTAACTCCAGACAGCCTCCTGTGTGTGCTGGGCCTTGGAAGGCAGTGGGCACACTCTGTCCTCCTCTTCTACCTCGGCCCAACTTCCAGCTTCGGCTGCAGGGCTTCTGGGGAGACCGAGGTTTTGAAGAGCTCTGCATGTTGCTCCTCCCTCTCCTGTACCATCTGGCCACATACAGGACCTGGATGGGCATCCCAGGGCACTGAGGAGATCTCAGGGATTTTGAGTGGAGGGGGGCAGGTTCCCCTCAGGCCCTTGGTGGCCCTGCCCAGGCACACCTGAACCCTCTGGCCATCTGCAGGGCCCTGGCTTTTTCCCTGCCAGGCCACTCGGTGCTTTCTGAGCTTGCAGCCGGCTCCCTGTTGGAGTAGGCACCTCGGCCGGGACCTCTAGCTCAGGTTTCCGCGGGCCATGGCCACAGCCCCCGTGTCCCTGCTGTGGGCTGGTCTTGCCGTGCTGTGCTGACGCACATGACCTGCACGGCAACCTCACCGTGGGGTCCTTGTGCATTGCCACAAGCTCTGTAGAGATCTGCCATGGGTGTTGGCCAGTTCCCCTCCAGAAAATACTCTCTAAAAAAAGGGCCTTATTTTATTTTAAATATTATAATTCATGATCATCACCGGAATTGTGGAAATTATAAAGGAGATGAAGCATAAAAACATCCCTGTGTTAATCCCTCATGAGATTAAAACTATTAATATCTGAGATGAATATTCTCACTCATCTGTTTAAGATGCAAATATATACATGTTCTATAAATTTTGAATCCCAGTGGAATTATGTATTAAAGATTTTCTGTGTGCCGAGGTATTTTCACAACTGCTATTTTTAATGGGTGTATAATATACGCGCTTCTGAGGGAGGTACTGCTTGTCTGGCCCTGTCTTCTTTTTGGACACTGAGACATTCAAGTGAGGAGGTGCCATGCCTACATCTTGGATTCTTTTTTTAGGGTAAATTCCTAAGCCTGACTTCCTCTCTTGTGATCAAATTATAGGGCATCGGGAGTCTGGCGTGGCCTGAGCATGGGAGGGAGGATTTGTCTGCTGTGCCAGGGGTGAGAAAGACAGCTGGGTGAGGCGGAGGGGCTGCGGGAGACCTGCCCCTTGCTGTGCCATCCCTTTTGGAAGGACTTGGCTGGGAGAGGCGAGGCCACAGGTGGTATTCTGCAAACACCATTCATGGACAGAGGGTTGGGGCTCTGACTGCCCCCAAGCCCCAGGCCTTTGCCCGTTGGTTGCCAGGGCCTTAGTTGCCAGGGTCTGGTGGTCGGGATTCCAGCATTGTTCCAGGGACAGAATGCAGGGATCTCCTTAGCCAGGGGCCATCCAGGGAGCCCAAGATGGCGCCTACACCTGGAGGAGGGGTCTGGTCAGCCAGTTATGCTGCAAGGCATACTGCGACAGGTTCCCTAGGAGGGACCTCAGAGTTGGGTTACCAGGGAGGAATATAAGTTCACGAGTTGGAGAACAGTGCAGTGCATTTGGGCAAGAGCTCTGAGACTGGGGAGTGGGGTCCCCAGGCAAGTGTGTGTGTGTGTGTGTTATTTTTCTGATGGTCTGTGCCACATGAAAATGCACACAGCGCTGATGGTGACAGTTTTCTGCCTCATGGTCCTGGCTGTTGAATTCCAGCCTGGTCTCTGGGCCAGACCAGGGTGGGCTGGCAGTGTGCCTTCGTGAGGCTGCCTCCTCCTGCTTCCAGAGGTGAAAGGCGGACGCTGCCTGCCTCCCTGGCTCTAGCTCCCTCCAGCCTTAGAGCAGCTGCAGCAGAGCGAGGTGCTTCCTTTTCAGGACCCTGTGGGACACAGGTGGGCTGCAGTCGAGGATGACCTTCCATCTCAGGTCTGACGTTGGCACCTGCCCAGACCCTTCTCCGTGTAAGGAGACACAGGCCCATCACCAACTCTGAAAATTCTCCAGTGGCTTCTGTGCTGGCACTTTGCAAGGTTTGAGCTGTGACCATGAAGAGACATCCCAAGTAGCCTCCTGTGCCACGGAGGAACCTGGGCTCTGTTCTGTGGGGGACAGGACACCATGCATGAGTTTTACACAGCTGGGCTGGGGCGGGGCTTGGGCATCTGGCGGGGCAGGGGGTGGACACAGGCTGGCTACAGAGCCTTTCCCTGTGCCCTGCTGGACAGCAAGGTGAGGTTCCACTCCCTGTGGTCCTGGGAGGACACGGGGCTGGGCAGGGCCCGGTGATCACTCCCACCACATCCTGCATACACGTGTGTATACATATGCACTTGCACACATGCACACACATTTGGCTGCAGTCCACAGAGCAGATCTAGTCTGCTGCCCTCTCCTGAGTCAGGCATAGGGGTCGAGGATAAGGAAGAGGGGGCGCCTGGGAGTCCCCCTCCAACTGCACTGGGTTGGGTGCAGTCCCCTGGCTGCCCCAACCCTGAGAGAAGCTGGGAAGTGTGACATACTGTGTGCAGGGAAGGGGCTGGCTCAAGACCTTACCTAGCTCCCAGGGAGGACGGCAGCAGGCACACCATGCTAGCCATAGCCAGCAGACAGGCTGAGGACCCTGGACGGGTGTCCCTCCCACCCATCCTTAGTGCTCCCCTCTGTGCAGTGGGCCTGTGAGAAGCCCCACTCTTCAGAGTCGTGTGGCCCCAGGTGCGGAAGCTGCCGCCTGGCTGCCGAGGCAGGGATGCTGTCTGTGGCTCTGGTCCCCTTGGGAGAGCAGGTGGGGGCTTTGGGTCCCAGAAGTTTTGGAAGCTTCTCCCATGCCTGGCCAGAGGCAGAGCTTGGGAAAGCCATATTCCCGTGCAGCCAGGAGAGGCTGTGGTGTCCCCGAGGGTGGCAGGCCTGACCCCTTGCTCATGCTCTTCCTGCCCCATGGAGCTCAGTTACCTGTGAGCCCAGTACCACCTCACTAGGGCATCCAGGGTGCCATGGTCCCTGGGCCCTGGCAGCCAGCCTGTTGTCCCCACCAGCCAGGGCTTGTGTGGCCTGTGTGACACCTCACGAAGCCCAAGTGCCTCCCGGTGCTGGAGCGGGGCCCGCTAGCTCCTTACCCACACATGGAACAGGGACACCGTGCTATGCCTCTCAAAGCGATGCTTCCACCTTCTGTTGGCTGCTGCTTCTCGCACAGGCGCCTGGCACAGCCCCAGCCCAGCCCAGCTCTTCCTTGGCCCCTGCACCATGCTGCTCAGCCCTCTGGAAGGCTGCTGGTGGAGACCATGGAGGCTTGAGTTCAGGCAGGAGCCCGCGTGTTGCTGCTCTGGCCAGCCCTGCCCTCTCTGCCCCTCCGCTGCCAGCCTCTCCCTCCACCCCTGCCCGTGCACCATGCCCAGGAGAGGCTGGGTTCCAGCTGAGTGTCACCTCCCCAGAACCAGAGCCCCTGTCCTCCCTATCTGTTGTGGCCATGTCTGGATGTCCCCCCAAAGCCTCCTGCAGTCATCAGCGGGGCTTTTTCAGAAGCAGCCAGATCTACAGTGTGTGATGCTGGGGCTCATTCATGGTGCAGCGGTGGGCTCCAGGGTACCAGGATTATGGGTATGACTGCTGCCGTCCATAGTAACCTGGGTCAGATGTGAGGGACAGGGAGATACTGTTAGGTCCCTTGCTGCTTTTGTTGTGTTTGTCTGCCATGAACCATTTTGCCCTTCTGTGATGCCCCTCTGCCACGTGCCACGCTGCCTCTGAGCCAGCCAGCTATGGACTGAAACTTGCACAAATTGTGAGATAATTGAATCTTCTTCCTGTTGACTTTAGGTGTTGGATGTTTTGTTTCAGCAATGAGAGAAAAGTGATTAAGGTGGCATTCTATGGCACAGACCTTGCTCTTCTCTGCAATCTCCCGGATGGAGGTGTACTGCTTGGCACTGGGTTACTGTACTGCCATGTTCCCTTTCAAGCACTGTTGTTGGCAGTATTTCTTTGTAGATGGCTGTGTCCTGCCCTGTTAGGTGGGTAGTGTCCTTGCCTGTGAGGCTCATCTGGGTGCCAGTGCTCAGCGCTGTGCCTGGCACCCGGCAGGCCTCCCGTGCAGTGGAGACCAGATGCTTTCTTTGGCCTTGATGGTTCCACAGGGGTCAGACCAGCCCCACCCTGAGTGGGTCCTCAGAGATGCAGGGTCATTCAGGCTCTGCCTGTGCAGGCCGCCGCCCCTGCCTGCTGCCCTTGGGAATGTCACCTGAGAGACTGGTTTGGGAGTGGCGGGCTTTCCCTTTCTTGTGCAATGCCCACTGCTGTCCTACATAAACATTTCAGGTGACACGGCCCCTCCTGAGTGGGAACCTAGCCCTGGTGCCCCTGATGCCATGCTGGGCCCCATGGATCTGCAGGGAGGTACATGGGCCCTGGTCACGTGGGCAGAGATGGCTGCTTCCCAGGCCTTTGGGGTCGGCAGAGGATGCAAAATACCAGTGGCATCAACACTGAGGAATCGAGAGGCCTCACAGAGGCAGCCTGGGTACTGGGGCTGGGACAGGCCAGAAAGGACCTAGATTTGTCCCAGCTCATCCTTCTGGGTTAGAGCCCATGCCCCACTCTAGTCCAGCTTATTCTGGCTCTGGAAGGGAAACTGAGGCTCGGAGCAGTCATGGTTTGTCTGCAGGAGTCAGAGCAGGAGCCCCAGGATGCAGAGGGGCATCTGGGTCTTCTCACTGGGCCCAAGAGGACTGGAAAGCTCTGTGGTTTGCAGACTGCATAGCCAGCTTTTCATCAGCATATTTTCACCCAGAGAAAACCTTCCAACTCCCCAGCCAGGGTCTGGCTCAGCCCAGAGCAGCTGCCCAGGGAGGGAGGTGTGCTGGAGGCCAGCACACTTTGCCAGGCAGGAGCCCCAGGCCGGGAGAAGTTTCTGTGCTCCCTGCAGGCATGGGATGCTGAGGGTTCTGGGTACCCGAGCCAGGGGAGGCCTGAGGGGTGTTGCTGGCCCCGATGGCAGCTTTGCTGAGGGTCTGTTCTTGGGATCCCTCTATTTTTAGGCACCTTGTTCTCAGTGTGCAGAGCACTTCAGGGAAATGGGGTCTCCCCTAGCAGTGATGAATTTCCTCCCCATCCCAGCCTATGCTTAAGAGATTCTTTTCCACCACATCTTTTTTTTTTTTTTTTGGTCAGTACTGAGCCCAAGGGCTTTGTGCTGAGCTGCATCTCCAGCCCTTTAAAAAAAATTATTTTATTTTGATACAGGTTATGCTAAGTCACTAAGTTGCCCAGGCTGGGCTGACAATCCTCCTGCCTTAGCCTCAAAGAGAGCCAGGATTGCAGGCCTTTGCCAGTGTTCCCAGCTCCAATTTTGACAGACCCCAAAGAGGCCTTACGTGACGGGGTCTGCAGCTCCTCCACTATCAGGCTCTTCCTGGCCAGTGTGGACCTAAATGGGGTGCAGATGCAGCCTCAGGAGCCTCTCATGGTCACCTCGGGTGGGCAGGATTCTCTAGGATATTGCCATTGTAGGCAGTGCGGGTGCTGAGGCCCAGAGCGGGTGGAGACCCCCGCAGGAGACAGGCAGGAATGTGCGCTTCTGGGCCGGTGGCCTCATGCACTGCTGGAGAGGCACCAGGAGGCTCCCTGATTACTGATGGGATGCCAAGGACTGGAGATCTGAAGTAACTCCCGAGGCCACACAGCCCAGGGAGTAGCGGGGTGGGGCGACTAGAAGGTCCCCTCTGTGAACCCTGCCTGTCTATTCCAGAGTTGACCCTAGGTCACAGTGGGCACAGGGGTCAGAGTGGCATGACCAGGAGGGCCATCTCCTGGGGGCCTGTGGAAGCTTGGCCCTCCAGACTAGGAAGGCCTGGGGTGTAGGGAGCCCGAGAAGTGGGACTGTTGCCCGGCGTGGATATGTGCACAGACCAGTGTATAGCGTTCTCCACCCTTGCTGTGGTCTCTGGCTGGGCGTGGGCTTGGATAATCCTCAAGGTCCTGTGGGCTCTGGGGCAGCAGAGGTACTAGTGCTGGGGGCCGGCAGGGGTGCAGTGTGTGTGTGTGTGGGGCAGAGCGCCTTGTGGCCTCTCCATTAGGAAAGAGAAAGTCCTTTCCTGGCCAGGGCTTGGCTTGAGGATCTTTGGATAGCTGTTCCCTGTTCCAGGCCCTGGGTTCCCTATGTGTGTCCTGGAAAATAGAACCCTACCGTGTGGCCCAGACAGAGAGTGGCCTCTCTGGGCTAGACTTGGAGGCGGGACCTGGAGTTGGGCCCTGTCGCATGCTGAGTGGGCACAGGAAGGGACAGTGGTGGGAGAGGGGGAGGGGTGCCTGCCCACCATGCTGGGACCATGAGGGGTCCTGCCTGTGACTGCCGACAGTGGGGGACAGTTTGAAATGCTGATGGAGAGGGAGTGGGCAAGCTCCTCAGGCTACTTTGAGGTTCCCCGGTGGAGAGCAGACCCCAGTGCATCAGGCCCCGTGTGGTATCAGCCGAAGTCCTCAGGATGGGTGGGGAGGGCACGGTATTTGGCACAGAGGCCCCGGGCGGGCACTGGCACTATGCAGACTGGGTGCTGCCCCTCCTGGGGAGGATGAGGCCTCTGCAGTTTTTCACTTCTGAAGGTCCCGCTGTGGCTCTGTACCTCCAGAATCAGCACCTCCCCTCAGCCTCTGCCTTTTGAGGGGCCTGGGGGAGCCAGGTGGGGAAGGTGATGTTACTAGAGACCCAGCATTCACTGCACCCCTGCCGCTCATGGTCCCTGTGCCAAGCCAGCTGTATCTCGGAGAAGGGAACACACCAGGGACCATGGGCAAAACCCCACCCTTGGGGCTTTAAGCTCCACAGAATAGGCAGATGGGGTGCAGGGAATAAAGAGAAGAGAAATCAGATGTATTCGGGGGTGTGAGGACCTCGGGCATCGTGTGGCATGGCTGAGGGGCAGAAGCCACTTCTTGGAGGTGCCAGTTGGGTCAAGCTGTGTAGGGAGGGCTGAGAGGAGAGTCCCAACAAAGGCCCTGGGATCATGAGAGGAGGGCACAGGGAAGAGGCCTGGGTAGATAAGGCACCAGCGCCTAGGCGAGTGAGGGCACAATTTGGGTTCTGAGCCAAAGGTGAGCTCTGTGGGTGTGTGGGGCCATGCCACTGTGACAGGGGTCCAGGAGAGCAGCTGGGACAGGCCTGGGTAGAGAGTAGGTCCAGGGGAGGCCCACCCTCAAGTCCTATTGGCCCTGCCCCTCCTGGCCTTGTTGTCAGGGTGTCTCTAAGGAAGTGTCAGGCACGCAGGCTGTGGCATGGCTGACCTGTGTCAGCCAGAGTCCCCGGGGTGCTGGGCCCCAGCGCATCAGGTCCCGTGGGCCCTAGCGCCTGCAGGCCGAGGGAGGCGGGCCTGACCTTCTCTACCACCCGGGCCTCCACAGCATCCGAACGGGCAGTGTGGTTGTCACTCCTTGTCTTGCCTGGCACAGCAGTGGCCGGCATGGGGGTTGAGAGACGCTGGCCAGCGCTCCTGTGTGTCTTCTGCACTGGAGACGGTGTGGCCTCTGGCAGTGAGCACCCACTCATGCTGCTGCCAGCGGACTGGGCACCATCCTTGGAGAGGAGGGCTAATCTGGGAGGGCCCTGCAGCCCAGGCCTGGCACAAATCGCAGCCTCTACACTGGGAGACGCCAGTGGGTCCCTAAAGTGTTTCAGCATGTACTACATGGATGAGGGGAACCTCTGTGCATGCCAAGCAGGCTGGGGCCCTGGGGAAGCTCCCTGGCAGGACATGTGGGAGACTGGAGAGGGAGCTGAGCCCCAGGGAACTCTGCCTTTCCCAAGAACAAAACCAGCGAACACATGTGGAGCACGCCTGCAGTTTATAGGCATGAGCACAGCCTTACCCCTGGGGCCTCAGTTGCCTGAGACAAGCTTTGCAGGTCCCAGCAAGTGACGCTGCTGGTCTCCAGGGGCAGGAGCTTGGGGACATCCCCTGAATCTTCTCAATGTTTCTAAGAGGAAGGTGTGTCCATCCCATTCTACAGATGAGAAACTGAGGCTCTGGGCAGGGCAAGGGCCTGTTGGCCATCGCCTGCTCCCACTGGACAGCCCTCCCCACTTCACATCCACAGTAGCCAGTCCAGACCCCTGGGGACCGGTCCCTGGGGCTGCACGCAGCACACTTAGCCTCCCAATGCGGAGCTCCCCACCCTAAGACTTCTGGGGCGGCTGAGAGCCTGAGGAGGTGCAGGTCTCTGCGATGGGCTGAGGCATCAAAAGTACCCTTGGAAAACCCGAACAAAGCCCCAGACTCCTCCCCAGAGAAGTTCCAAGGCTCCTGTCCTGGTCTGCACCCTTGGGCACCACCCCAGCCACCCCAGGCAGAGCGAGACTGGGCTCCTGACCATGAGCCGTGGGGAGAGGGACACTGCCCTGCTCCCCAATCCTGCCTGGGTTCGCAGCTGGGTCGTCTGCTCAGGCAGGGGTGGAGGGGACAGCGAGGCCCTGCCAGGTTCCCTGGGCTGTCAGCAGCAGCACAGCGCAGAGAGCGTTCTGGCTGGGGTGGGACCCTGCACTTCTGCTGCTTGCTGTGCTGGTGACCTTTTTGAGGGCCAAGCCCCTAGGTGAAGGTCAACAGAGAGCCCTGCAGGACCAGAAGTGGTTGGCTTTGACTGTCAGCTCTGCCCTGTCCCCAGCCTGTTCTGCAGATCCTCAGTTTCTCATCTGTGGAATGGGACAAGGTGGCACCCCTCCTAGGTCCCTGAGGGTACTGGAGCCTTGCAGCCCTGGCACTGGCACTCGCGGGTCATGGCTATGCCTGCGTGTGGAGGTGCCTCTCCTTCCACAGCTGCCGCTGGCAGTGCTCTACCGCATCGCACAGCTCCGCGGCCTCCCGGCTACGGCACCAGAAGCTGGGGCCCAGCACGCACTGGTCGGTGCCCAGCAGTGGGGTCTTGGGGGCGTGGCAGGCCCCCACCTTCTTGCACACGGCCAGGGGGTCGATCATCTCCTTGACGCTCTGGATGAACACAGGCTCGTACTGGGTGACGAAGCGGTTGCACTCGATCCTGTAGGGCAGCGGCAGGATGCTGCAGCCGCCCTTGAAGGCCCTGAGGATGTCGCGCTTGGTGCTCTTGAGCTCTAGGTTCTCAGAGGACAGGTGGAACAGGCGCCTGCAGCTGCTGCAGAAGCTGCCCTGACTCTCCTCGTCCAGCAGCGCCAGTGGTGGTGCAGGCGCAGCAGTTGCCAGGAGCCCCCTGGACAGGGATCTGATGTGCCGGCGGCGGCTGCACAGCCGGATGGTCTCGCACACTTTCTCTGGAGTGATTTTGGTCACCAGCTCCACCAAAGCAGGGCTGTAGGTGTCCACCATGACAACACACTGGTGGGTGATAGCTGGGGGCATGATGGCGCACACGCGCTCCAGCGAGTGGGTGATGAAGGCCTCCGTGCCGTTGGACATGAGCCACTGGTCCATCTCCTTGATCACGCCCAGGCACACCTCGCAGGTCAGGCCGGACTTCACCTGGACCTTGCTCGTTATCTTTGGCAGCTCCAGCTCCAGGAATGGGACCCTGTCCTCAGCAGCCACTTGTGCCAGCTGCTGCGCTGGGCCCCCATGCTCCTCGCAGAAGCCCCCCTTCCCGCAGACCTCCCGAGGTGGCAGGACCCCTAGGGTCTGCTCTGTGGGGACAAAGAGCTGGTGGACGTAGTTCTTGCAGAGCAGAGCCAGGCTTGGCACTAAGGACTCACACTGCTCCCGGATGTTCACCTCGGCCAGAGTCAAGTTGGAGCCTAGGATGTCCTGGAGCCCGGAGATCAGCTGGATGCAGTTCCGGCACACAGCATCCTCAGGCGCCGGTGCTGGCGATGCGGCATGGAAAGTGAGGGCTCCATTGGCCAGGAATGGAGCCACAACCTCCAGTGCACCCTCCTGGGTGAGCGGCCCCCCTGGGGCGGCCAGAACCCTCTGCAGGGGCTCGCACAGGGTGAGAGCTGAGCACACCTGCGCCGGAGTGCCGCCCAGGTCTCCATGGAGCATGCCTAGGACCACTGGGCTGTGGGCACCCACCATTGCCCTGCAGCTGGCTGAAGATGCTGAGCTGGGAAGCCACTCACAGGTCTTCATCAGCGATGCCAGGATTTCAGACTCCGTGGCATCTGGGTTTATCCCACTGCCAGCAGCGGCTGCCACATCTTGGCACACTTCACAGTGTAGGGACTTAGCAGTGGGCTTGCTCCAGACGGCCTCTCGGCACTGCCCCACAGCCCCACACTTCACAGCCACTTCCAGATCCCGACACCATGCCTCAGAGCCCCTGGCACACTCTGGGGGGCCCGAGGTGCTCAGGATGGGGCCACCCATGGCAGCCCCCAGGAGGCTGGGCAGAAGAAGCAGTGCGCACAGCATGCTGCCCGGTGACTCGCTGTTCCACTGCCGGAACTGCCCAGCTGCTGCTATAAACGCAGCTCTCTGCCAGGCCCCAAGCAGGTGAGGCCAGGTGGCCCGCCTCCCAGCCACTCCTACAACCCTCCTCACATCTGCGGCCCAGCGAACCATGCCAGTCTCTGGCTGCAGCACCAGCACCATCCTGCGTCCCTGTGCTCTGCTTAAGCTCTCATTCTTTCCAAAGCCCCGCTTCGTCTGGAAGGAGCTCAGCTCCAGGCCCCTTCTCAGCAAGCCCTCCTGGCCCTGGGCTGAGCCTTTCCCAGAGCAGAGCCCTGGAAGGCCCTTCCTGCCACCCACTGTCCTGTCCTGACTTGCAAGGCTGGTCCCTCCCTGGAATGAGACTCCGGGGGAGTTGCTGGCCCAGATCTGGGAGGCACCGAAAGGCCTATGCCCTGCGTGTGCCAAGGATGGAGGGAACTGGGTGGCTGACAGCTGGTCTGGCACTCAGCCTGCTGGGCTCTAGTCCCACCATGGGGTGCCCTGGCTGCCCTGCCCTGATGGTCTGCTGAACCTCAAGTCTGCGTTTGAGGCCTGAAGGGCCCCTGGCTCTTAGCTGTGAAAGTGCTGGCACTTGGACTTCTGCGCCAAGCTGTCTTCCTGATTCTGGAAAATTCTGTCCAAGGCCAAGTGTAGGCTGCTCCCTGGTCACAGGCACTGGTGTCTGCTGATAGTGTGTACATGAAGTGCCACTGCATTTTTGGGTCAACATTATTTTTTTATTTCCAGTTTTTGAAACAGTGACTGGGCAAAAGCATGGGCACTGGCCAAATGCACATGGGTGTCTTGGGCCAGACCCTGTGTATTCCACAGGGGGTTCTGGGGCCAGGCTTGATTGACCTGCTTGATGGCCTTGGCCTCACCACCCCTGTGGGCCCTCCAGGAAGCAGACAGGGTGGGGGATCTGAGGGTGGGAATTCTGCTGGGACCTGCTGTGTTTCAGGCTGGGTGTGAGCCCCACATGTGGGTTTCCCAGCCCAGCCTGAGCCTGGGATGCTTGCAAAGCTGGGCTCTCAGCTTTGGGGTCAGGACCCCGCAATAGGGCAGAGTTTCCTGCCCAGGAATGCAGACAGGCACTTCCCTCTTGGCCTCTTCTAGAGCTGGGTTTGCCCAGAGAACGTGGGGTTAGGTTTGCTGAGCTGTCTCTGACATCTGGGGGCAGTGGCTCCTTGGAACAGGGCAGGGGGTGAGCCTGGGGAAGAGGTAACCTGGATTCTCTCATCGCAGAGCTGGCCGTGAGCCAGCGGGGGGAGTTCCTACTCAAGGCAGGACTGGAGGCCTGGCGTTTATCTGTGTGTGGCCTGGCCAGCTCGGCCCGTTCCCTCCTGCGTGCTGGCCCCCTGCCATTTATTCAGTTCACTGCCTGGTGTTTACGGAGCGCCCACGTCGGCCTACAGTGACAAGGGTGAGAGGATGATGCACACAGGTGTCCTGCTCTGTGGCATGCCCAGACTGGCTGGGCAGACCCTGGACTTCCTCACAACCCAGCCCATGACCTTTCTGGAACCCCTCCTCTCTTCATCCCCCAGCCTCGCACAATGGCCCCTAATTTGGCTTGGCAGGCTCTCGTGAGCCCAGCCCTGCTGTGTGGGGTGGGACTGTCATTGGAGGTGGGATTCCACGGGGTGTCCACTGAGCCTCTGTCCTTGATGGCATGTGGGTCATTTCCAGCTTGGGGCTGGCATGCTGGCCACTGTCTGAACACCTCTGTGTCTTCCCTGCTTTGCTGGGTGGGTCCCCAGGGGCAGAGTGGTGTGGGTTGTGCCCCTTGCTCTCCAGAGTAGCTGGACCAGTCACACTCCCTTCCTGGGCCCCAGGAATCCTGGTGCCCACGTCTGTTTTGCTTTGGGGCTGGCTGTTTTCTCAATGCTAACAATGCATTTGCCACACTTGGCTTCTATCTGGGCCTCATGTGCTTCAATCCAGCCATGTGATACCAGGGCGGGTGCAGGCCTTGCAGGAGAAGGGCACAGATGTGAAGGGTTGCCCACCCCAGACCAGTCCAAAGCCCAGGTTTCCACCTGAGTTTTTCAGGGGACAGGTGTGGCCCACAGGGCTCCTTAGGAAGGTAAGTGACATGCTTACCTCTCAGGAAATTTCCCAGGCTCTAGGAGCTTGGGGACAAAGCTAAACACATTTCTTATTAAACTGTAAGGAGTGTTTTATTTTATGTGACTTCTAACTTAGAAGAGAGTTGCCAAAGTAGGCCAAGGAGCCTCTGTATTCCCTTTGCAAGATGTGTTCACCTTATCTGGTTTATTGTTGTCACCATTCACTTCTCCCTCTTATCTTCCCATCCATCCATCCATCCATCCATCCACCCACCCACCTATCATTCATTCATCCTCTGTCCATCTCCATCCATCCATCCATCCATCCATCCATCCATCCATCCATCCACCCATCCATCCATCTATCCTTTATCCATCTGTCACTTATCCATCCATCTCCCATCCACTCATCTATCCTTCATTCATACATCTATCTTTCCCATAGATTAATATCAACCACTCCCTCCCTCCTTTCCTCCTTTTTTTTCTTCCCTCCCTCCCTCTCTCTTCCTCCTTCCTTCCTTCCTTCCTTCCTTCCTTCCTTCCTTCCTTCCTTCCTTCCTTCCTTCCTTTCTTTCTTTCTTTCTTTCTTTCTTTCTTTCTTTCTTTCTTTCTTTCTTTCTTTCTTTCTTTCTTTCTTTCTTTCTCTCTCTCTCTCTCTCTCTCTCTCTCTTTCTTTCTTTCTTTCTTTCTTTCTCTCTCTCTCTCTCTTTCTCTCTTCTCTCTCTCTTCCTTCCTTCCTTCCTTCCTTTCTTTTTCTTTTCGTCCTGGTACCAGAGATAAAGCTCAGGATCTTACGCTGCCAGCCAGACACAGTGTCACTGAGCTATGTCCCTAGCCCAGGGTCACCTGCTCTGGAACCTTACACTGGCAGAATCCAGTGGTGTCTTACCCCCAGTCTGCTTCTGGCATGCGGCATTGTGTGAGATGTCTATGCTGTGCTTGTAGTTGTGTGGACTGGTTCCACTGGTGGGTGACTCCTGCTATGTGGTCCTGGATGATCTGTCTGTCTGTCCACCCTGGGCAGGCCTTACTGGAGCATTCTTAGTGATATGTGTGCTGGGCAGTGTGCCCAACTACTGAGTGTGTGCTGGGCCTAGGGCTTGCATGGGCAGGGCCCTTCTCCCCCTAATCTGGCTCTGCCCACTGCTGTGCCCAGTGATGCTGCTATTGTCCACTGGGCCATGGAACAGATCCGCGAGGCCATGCTTGCTCATGCCCCTCCCCTCGTGGCATCCAGCCCACCATCCCTGTCCCATGTGCCTGCCACTGGCTCACTGTCCCTCCATGCTGGCTGGGGGACAGATAGTGTGGACCTAGAGCCTGAGCCCCAGGCTGCCTGTCCTGCTAATGGGCTGCAGTCTCTGTTCCTCCTGCCTCCAGGTATTCTGGGTGGCACCCCAGGCCTGGCATTCGTCTTCACATAGGGACCCGAGTCACTCAGTCCCTTGTTTCACACCAATTTCCCTGAGCCGGAAAGGGGCTCAGCAGCAGGAGGAGATAGTTGTTGCGGACATCCATTTGGGTCAGCACAGGACGTGAATGAGCCCACTAGAGAGGACCTCTCAGTGCCAGATGCTGGGGCAGTGCTGGGTAGGATGCTCAGCCACAGCAGGATCAGGGCTCCTTGTTCAGGGGATACCCTGGAGGAGCCCAGCAAGTCCAAAGGCCCTGCAGGGGCCGCTGTTGCACCTGTGCACCATGGGGGGAGGGCTGGGTCACTTCTCTCTAGCTGCTGACCCAGCCCAGAGGAGAAGGTAGAGGGGGCTTGTGAGGAGGTCTGGGAAGAGATGGTGGCCAGCCGAGGGTGCCACAGGGCCCACCTGGAGACCACTTGCCTGCCAGAGAGCCTGAGAGGAGGGGAGAGGCCAGGGTGAGGGAGCTGCTAGCCTGGGGGTAGGTGGAAGAGTGGGAGTCTCCTTCCATGAGGGTACTGTGCCTAATGTGTACCCTTCAGGCACCTCTTGGGTCAGAGCTTATCCCACTGAGCCCAGGCTGCCCAGCCGTACCTGACCCTGCCTGAGTCCAGATCTCTACCCTGCATCCTCCCCAGGACGGGCCAGTTCATGGGGCTGCCTGCAGATGCCTTTGGTTCCTGGGGTCAGGTGGCAGTGGCAGTGGGGTATGGCTGCTTCCCAAGTGAGCCCTATGAGGTCAAGGCCCCCATGCCTTCCAGGGCTCCCCATCTCCTGCTGCTGGACCCTACCTGAGTTCCCACTCTCAGAGATTAGCTCAAAGTCTAGGTTTCCACAATAGGCACCTTCTTGTTTCTCAGTAGTAACAGAAGGAAGAGGCTGAAGCCCACAGCCGGCTCCCGGACCACGGCCTTGCAGCGTCCCTGGGGCCTGTCCACGAAGCTGCATGCGGATGGAAAACCAGACACAGGCTGGGTCTGACACGACAGAAGTGTGATCTCTCACAGTCTTGGCCGCCAGAGGTCTTGACTTGAGGGGCACAAGGCTGTCCTCTTCTCGCAGGCCCTGGGCAGGACCCCAGCCTCCTCCAGGGGACTGGAAGTGCAGCCCGCCATGGCATGAGCTGGACTGGCTGTCTCTGGTCTGCATCTCTGTGTGTCTGTGTGTAGTTCCACCTTCTTGCCATGACAGTCATTGGATTCGGGGCCCACATGAACATCAATCTCATTTTAACTAAGTTACTTTGGAAAAGAGACTAGTGGCAAATAAATTTCCAGTCGCAGGCACCAGTGTGATCATAATAGGCCGTGTTTAAATAAAACAATGTATCACAATGAAGGACTAAAAGACACGAGGCCACCAGTGGCTTCCATGAGCACACTCATCCATCCCTCAGTGCTCAGCACTTTCTGAAGCAGCTCTGGTGTCCTCTTCTGTCCCTGTCTTTATGAGGTGGGATTAAAAACAGTGAAACCAGGCTGGAGATTTAGCTCAGTGGTTCGGGCGCCTGCCTCTCAAGAGCAAGGTCCCTGGTTCCATCCCCGGTAACCACATACAATGCTGGGCATGGTGGCTCACACCCACCAGCAATCAGTACCATAGGCCACAGTGCCAGGCGTGGTGGCTCATGCCTGTAATCCCAGCACTGGGGAGGCAGAGGCAGGAGGATTGCTGAGTTTGAGGCTTGCCTGGGCTACATAGTGAGCTCAGAGCCGGCCTGAACTACAAAGCGAGACCCTGTCTCATAAAAACCCAAAAAACTAAAATAAACCCTCCAGACAGTGAGACCACTGCCAAGGGCTGTCCAAAGGAAAGGCAGCTTGTAAAAACACGACACTGTATCCTCGTCCACCTCAGTCACCAGGTCTTGCGCATGAGAGGGAGAGGTTTCTGGCTGATTCATGACATCAGGGCAGCCAGGATACTGCAGCTGAAGACACATGGGAAACAGGACTCCAGGACTGCTGCAGAAAGTGGCAGGAGGGCTGTGAGGGAGATTTAGGGCAGTGTGTCTTTTACCGTATTAAATTTAAGAATTTGAAACATTCACTGTGGTTTCCAACCGTACCTGTTGTCTTTGGGCGTGCTGCAGTTCAGGTGCAGACTGGGCTCTCGGGGTCCCCTGCACTTCCCACCCCCGTGCACCTCAGCGCCCACAGGTGCTGCACAGTGGGAGCCTGAATGAGGGGCTGGGCTGAGCTGAGCCGCGGCTTGGGGAGGTAGGGACTCCCGGGGGCCATGGGGATTGGGCTCCAGGCTCTGCAGCCGCATCTGAGTGCAAAGGTCCAGTGAGGGGAGTCAGGGGCCACAGTGCTGGGACCCCGGGAGCCTAGATGCTCAGAAGCTGACAGTGACTTGGGTCCACAGCTGGAGCCATAGATGTTCTATGTGGCATCTTGGCACCTGGGCTTGTCTGGACAGCACAGGTCCCCCTGGGTGGCCGGGTCTCCTTCTTGCTATGTCCCAAACTGCTAGTGCCACCCACAGGCAGCCTCCTGGGGCTGGGCGTAGGCTTCCCTGGCCAGATCGAAACACATCTGCCCCATAGCCCTGGGCACCAGGAGCAGCTGGCAAAACTTGGATAGAGCAGGCTGTCTTGGGGGTGAGAGGGCATCTCTCACCTGCTGGGTGAGGGGGTCAGTGCAGCCTTGGAGGGGGTCACACCTTGCTCGTTTTCTCTCATCTTCATGCGCACCTGGGCAGATAGGACAGGCACATGGTCTAGGATCTGGGGACATTTCACTAAAAATAGGCCAGAGCCTGGTGTTCTGAGAGCCCCTTCCAGGGAAGATGGGGGAGCAACGCAGCAAGTGTAGTAAGGGGGGCGATGCGGAGAAGCACGTGTGAGACGCAGCTGTCATCTATGAGGCACTGGGTGGTCAAGGCCTGCGTGTGGTCACCAAGGCCCCGGAGTCTCGTGCCCAGTGAATCAGGTTTTGGAGAAGGTGTGGGAGAAAGCCAGACGGGTATTGGTGTGTGCCCAGCAGTAAGGCCAGCATGTGCAAAGGTCCTTTGGCAGGTGGGGGCAGAAACAAGAAGGAAGTGGGCGGCATGAGCAGTGGGCACAGGAGCTCAGGTTAGGGCTGTGTGCTGGGACTGCTGGTCCTCGAGGGACTGTGGGGCTTTGAGCAACAGTGCGATGTGGCCTCACATTGCTTTCAGGGGATCCTGGTGGGGCAGAGAGAAGCAGGGAAGCCAGGGAAGGGCTCACGGTGACAGGGCCCGGGTGGCATGTATGCATGGTGGCCTTGAGTACAGATCCACTTGAAGTTAGAGGTGGCAGGATTTGCCGATGGCAGACCCGTTGGGTTGGCATTGCAACAACAGCTGAGAGGCAGTGCCCAATCCAGGGCAGGGTGGGGCGGGAGGACAGAGGCGTCACAGAGAATGTGGCCACCATGTGGGTGGTGAGGGAGGGAGGGGACCAGGAGGCCCACCTTGCACCATGGGACGTGGGAAAGGGCTCTTCCCCACCGGAGGAGGGGACAAGGCTGGGGAGGCAGGCAGGACCCTCCAGACAGCATGGGGGTGGCCTGGGGCATCCAGGTGGGGGTGCCCGGGGACTGAGGCATGACCAAAAGTGTAGAGGTGGTAGCCTTCCCTTGGTGTCTGAGGCCAAAGGGTTAGAGACCAGGGACATGCAGAACGAAAATGGTGGAGAGGTGCCAGGGACAAGGGTGCCCGAAGCAGCCACTGGGCAATTCAGGCGCTTTGGACTTTGAAGGCTGCTGGAGACTCAAGAGCAGGAGAAGGTATGGGGCACAGGCAGAGGGGGAGCAAGACGGCCTGGGGACCACTTGGGCATTGCTTCTAAAGGACGCTGATGGAGGGCGGGGTGGAGGAAAGTGCCCCCAGGCCTCCCTGCCTCTGCCAACTGGAGACTCTGTGGCCATCACTGCTCCAGACCCTGCTTTCATCAGATCACAGCCAGGCTCTGAGGTTTAGAAACAGGGGAGCAGGACCACATGAACCCAGAAGGGCCCCTGTTTTTCGTGGGACTCTGTCCGGTAGTTCTTGGCACCCCTTGACTGTGTCACATCACTCCCGTCTCCGTCCACTCCCTGTGCCTCTGTGTCCAGGCGTCCCTTTTTATAAGAACCCTCCCCGGCCTCAGCGCATGTGCTTGGTGCCCTGCCGTGGGTCCTAGAATGCTGGGGTGAGGGCTGCCTTGTGGCCATGGGGACGTGGTCCCAGCCCTGGTCATCACGGAGATCTGTGGACGTTCAAGGCACATGTTCTGGATGCCCCTGTCACCTGTAATGCTGGAGCACTACTCGGGCTGCTCCTGTACCTGGCCTGGATCTGCTAGACCCTGAGTGCCTGTCCTCTCTCTGTCCCTGGGGGGATCCTGGCCTGACACCCCAAGGCAGTTGGGGCTGCTGCACATGGTTGCCTTGCAAAGCCTGCTCATGGAGGACAACATGGGTCCCCTTCGCCAGCAGGCCCCTGTCCCGACCTCAAGGCCATCCCCTGGGCCGTCCTGGCTCAGAGGCCGGTGGGGCAGATGGGGGACAGATGTGCTGGGGGCGAGGCTGGAGTCACAGAGCCATGAGGAGAGCCAGGAGCCTCCAGGTAGGACCATGCTGCTCACCGGTCTTGCTGCCAGGACTCCTTGGCCCAAATTCCCTGTGGTTGTCTTCCCTGGTCACTCTGACATGCCAGGTCTGTATGAACAGGTGCCCTCTACATGTAATCATGCGTTCTCCAGGGCAACCCTGGAGACAGCACCATGGAAATGGAGCCCCGAGGCCCTGAGACCTCCAACCACTGCTTAGGTTGAGCCACTGTGTACGCACCGGTCATCATCTCTCCTGGTACTTACTGATTTACTTTTGAACCCAGGGCCTTGCACTGAATTACCTCCTCAGCCTACTTTGTATTTTAAAATAGGGTCTCTCATAAGCTGCTAAAGCTGGGCTCAAATTTGCAGTAAGAGTGCTGGGATTTCAGGCCCGCACCAGCCCACCCAGTGTTTCCCAGTCTAACCCCACTTGAGGGTTTTATCTTCTGAGGAGGACTAGACTCACAGTTGTCCAGTAGGTCAGTCCACCTTTTGGGAATGTGGACTTCAGAGCCTGGCTGTGTTAGCATCTGATCCTCCAGGTTCTGTGGTCAGCAGGGCCAGGATGGGACAGGAACCCCCAGTTCTTGCTGCCCGCCTGCCAGCGGACATTGCAATCCCATCAAAGATGGAACCAAGCATTTAAAAGCTGCAATTCTGAGATAGGTTTAGCCATGGGAAGCAGTGTGCTGGCCCCAGACATATGATAGATGTTAGCATCCTGTGGATGTGCTCGGGTCCATGGAGGAAGGGAAACTGTACATATAGCAGACTGCTTGTCAGAGCCAGCCACTGGATGTGGCTCAGCTGTGCCCGGAGCCCTTTGCTGTCTGGGTTAAGATCATGCAGTTAAAAGGAGATGTTTGGCTTCCTTCCTTCTCTCTCTCTTGCCTTCTATCCTTCTATATCAGTCACTTTCCCCATTGCTGAGACACAATATCAATCGCCCACAGTTTGAGGGGGGAGGTTTATTTGGTTCATGGTTTCAGTGGGGTCAGTCCATGGTCACTGCTCCAAGCCAGGAGCATCATGGCGGGGCAGAGCTGCTCAGTTCACGGTAGCTGGGAGCAGAGCAGGGGAACAGCACTATGGAGAGATGTGCTCCCAAGGCAGCAGTAGTGACCACCTCCCAACAGCACTCTCAGCCCTGAGCATCAGTGGGGTACAGTACCCCCACTGTCTAGTCACCTGTCCAGGCACCTCTTAATCCAGCTGGGTTGAAGCCTGAGCTTAACACCCATAGCCTCCCTCCTCCTCTCTTCCCTTCCCCCTCCCTTCCTACCCTCTCAGCAGCTGGGTGTAGGATGCCAACTCTGTTTGCCTCCCACTTGTGGGTGAATGTGGTGAGCTGTCATGGCCTTGACCTCTGCCTCCTGCAAGATGGGACAGGCTTCCCACTGATGGCACTGGGAGCTGCTTGTATGCCCAGGTGTATGCAGGTATATCTGGGGCATATGCAGGGGTGTGGCTGGCATTCTGAGGATACTGGTCTGTCCCTGCATCTTTATGGATATGGTGACACATGGACCTTTGTGCCATCCTTTGGTGGCACACAGATGGCCTGGGTCCCTGTGAAGTCCTCTGGGCCTCCCTCTACCCTCTCCCACATCCTCTTCCTCCTCAGCTGGCCCTAGAGGCTCCAAGGGAGAGTTGAAGGTCTTTCTGCAGCCAGCACAGCCTCGAGAGGTCCATGCCCACACTGAGGCCCGACACTGCGGTGCCAGTCCTTCTCCCAGTCTGCCTGTTGTGAAAGACAACACCCGCGTGCAGCTGGAGCTACAGTTCTAGGGCCACCTCGTGACACAGTGGCCTAGGTGTGGCCTGTCCTGCGGAGGGAGCCCTGCTGCACGCAGAGCATGAGCCCAAGGGGCTCAGCCTCACCCATGGCCAGAGGTCTCAGTGGGCAGGCATCAGGCAGCCTCCGTGGCCCAGGGACCTGGCGCCACACAGAACTGGGTCACTGCAGTTTGGCTGCATTTGTTCCTCGTGAGTGGGGTTTGGCGGCCGCTGACATGACTTGGCTGGGTGCCTGGGTCTGGGAAGAAGCTCATTGCTGCCTAATCCTGCTCATGCCCTGGGGCTCTCACAGCAGCCCCAAGCAGCTGAGTTCCCATTTCTACCCCTGTGGCCGTGACCTTGCTGCGAACTCACAGTCCCCTCCCTAAGGCCGGGACAACACATGTGTGTGGCCGTGTCTGAGTTTTCATGGTGGCACGCTTAAGAGAAGGCACCTGTGGCCGTCGGGGTTTGGTTCTCTGCTTTGTCTCTTCCCTCACCCTCTACCCTGTCTCCACCCACCTGGGAACATCAGAGATGCCCAGGCTGAATGGACATCTGAAGTTTTCCAGAACCTTCTTCAAGGTGTTGTGCCAGAAATGTCGAAGGAAATTAGGGAGAGGTGATGTCAGGCCTGAGGAAGCAGTGATTCAATCAGCAGTACGTTTCTCTGCAAATTAAATTATTCATCATTTCCTGGTCCTTAATAAAATAATTACTACCTTTCCATCCCTTCCCTGGAGAGGGACTTGCTTCCATTTCTGAATGTAAAGGAAGCCATAGGGTCCCCAGAGCCCCCTTCTTCCATGCTGGCTGCTCTATCCTTGCTCCCTGCGCCAGGCCCAGCATTTCCTCACCCACAGGGCTGGCCCCATGACCCCGATGGTGGGGCTATCAAGCAAAGCCAGGATGGGATATCTGCCTTGTGTCCCCACAGCCTTCAGCTGTGCCCTGAGGATGCGGCCAAAGGCTTTAGGCCGGCATCCTTGGTGCTGGGCCTCTGCTCTGCCCAGGTGTGGCCTGGGGTTGTAGCATCCACCAGGCCCCCAGGAATTCACACAGTCCTGTGAGTGGGAGCTTGGCCTGCTGGGTGCCCACCCAAGCCGCACCCGGGGCCAGGACACACACAGCCAGACCAGGGCTTCCTCCTAACTTCCCAGCCTGGGGCCTCCACTCCCTCAGTTTCCTCGTCCAAGGGCTGAGATGAAGGCCAGCATCATGCTCTGAGGGTGAACTCAGGGTGGCCTCTTCCTGTGCTTCCTGGGTGTGGTGAACAGGCCAGCGCTGGGTGGATGTGAAGACCCCGACAGAAACCTGCAGAGCCCACAGTGCAGCCTGGGGAGGGTGGTGTGTGCGGCTGAGCCTGTCTCAGTCTTCCTGCTCATGGTGAAGGCTCTGCCCTGCACGCAGGGTATTGTCCTCTGCCTCCACAGTGCCCTCTGCTGCTGTGAAAGCAGAGGCTCTGGTTTGCCAGGGGGAAGGAAGAGGAGGAGGAGGGGAGAGGAAGGGGAGGAGAGGAGAGGGGAGGAGAAAGGGGTCAGGGAGAGCTCTGTCGATGAAGGGAACAGCCTGGGGGAGCTGATGGGCCTTTCTGAGCAAAGGCTGAGATGCCAGCAGGGGCCTCATCACGGCCAGTCCTGCACTGGGATCCGTCATTTAGACTACTGGTGAAAGAGAATGGGCTCCCATGTCGGGCCTGGGTTGGAAACCTGGATGTGCCCAGAGTCGGCCTTGGAGACAGAGGGGACACGGTACATGGCTTACTTAGAGCTCAACACAACCCATAAAGAGGATTTAAAAGGGACCCAGCAGTGCACCATGAGCGCTGGGTGGGCGTCCTTGGGGTGGCCGGGAGTTCCTGACTCGGTGGTGCCCAGGCCTGGCCCTGATGGCCTGTTAAAACAGCAGACATTGGAGACTGGCAGTGTGTTCTTGAACTTTGGGGCAAAATGAAAGTTGAGGTTTGTGCTTCCTGAGTTTGGAAACAGTGGGGGCGGAGGGGGAGGGCAGTGGTGCTCTAGGCCTGCCAGGAGGCCCAGTGGCACATACAAATGGCCCTGATTAATTTTGCAGTGGAAGCCCCGCACTGCCTGCATACTGATGCCCGCTATCCTGGCATGAAATTGCTATGCCAGTTGTCACCCTGGGAGCCTGGATGAGGCGGTGAGTGGGACTGGTGTGAGTGGTGGCTGGTGATTTCCCACAGGCAACACCTAGCCCTTGCTAGCTGGCCTGGTGCAGTGAGCACATGCAGCAGAGACTGTGTCTCCGTGGGGCTTTGTGGAGCCACTTGTGAGCCAGTGTGAATACCTTCCCTCAGGATGTGAGCAGCGAGCTCCTGCACAGCTGGGCCAGCTGGGGCCGCCTGGTACTCCTCTGCTCACCCTAAGGGGGATGTGGCGTCATGGTGCCAGGAACCTTCCCACATCCTGGCTGGGAGCTGGAGAAGGCATCGTGGTCATGAGCAGGGGCCCTTTTGTCCTGGATATCAGGGGAAGAGTAGACGTTTGCCAGGGGAAATCACGTCCAGAGAGAGCCCAGCTGGAGCTTGGGACCCTCGGAGGGAGGGAGGCTCTCAGGGAAGCAGGAGCAGCACAAGGAGGAGTCAGCTGGGGGTGATGGCGGAGGAGGGCAGAGAGGCTCCATGCCAAGCTAGGTAGTGAGGGCAAGGGAGCCATGGGGAGTCTCAGGCAGAGGAGGGGTTAAGAATCAACTACTTGGCCAGGGATTTAGCTCAGTGGTACTGCACCTACCCTGGAAGCACAAGGGCCCAAGTTGGATCCCTGGTACCACCAAAAAAAAAAAAAAAAAAAGAATGAACTACTTGACATAGGCTATGTAGGGTGAGGGCTTATGTTGCTCGGAAGTAGTGGGGATCAGGCATGGCTCTGGGAATCAGTGCTGTGGCCATTCCCTTTGGGGTCGTAGGCAAAGAACAGGTGGCAAGCTCAACCCAGATCTTCTCCATGCCTTGCTGCCAGGACACCAGCCGGGGAAGAAAAAGAAGATGAAGGCTCGAAGCCTGCTACAGGGGCAGTACTAGCCAGTGGGTGGGTGGGACTAGCCAAAGGATGGGCGGGCTAGCCAACGGATAGGCGGGACTAGCCATGGGGTAGGCGGGGATTCCCACTGGCCCCACCCAGGCCTCCATCTGGGAGTTGTCCAGCTGCGGTGCAGGGGTCCGGTGTCTGGGCCATACCACTTCCATCTCTGGAAACGGAAGTGCCCAAGACTTCAATAATGAACAAAGGTAATAATGCCGGCTGTACACAGTAGGTCCAGAGCACAGCAGGCCTTGCGATCTACATGTGTGGTACTGCCTGGGCGGTTCTGCTCCTGGAAGCTGTTCTGCACCAGCCCCTGCGGTCAGGAGCCTCCTCTGCACTGCCAATACTTTCCCCTCTTGTAATTAGCAGAGCACCACGAGTCTTTCCGGATTTTTTACAATGTAAATGTACAGTCTTCTGGCTTCCTTCCAGCTGGGCACCTGGGCCACAGATTTTAATGTTTACAGGAGCACATTAGCCTCCATTTCTGGGACTTGTGATAGAGATGCGGATTCATATTTGTTAGTTTGTCTTTTATAAAAGTATACATTCAAGCGGGTACGGTGGTACATGCCTGCAATCACTCAGTGTGTGAGGCTGAGGCACAAGGATCCTAAGTCAATCCGAGACCTTGTCTCAAAATTAAAAAAAATAAAAATGGTCTGGGGATACAGCTGGGAAGGAATGGGAAAATCCCTGAGTTCAATTCCCAATACTGTAGATAGAGAGAGCCATAGATAGAGGGAAGTAAAGATACGTGGTCATTGTAGAAAATATAGAAAGGTTAAAATTATCTTTAATCCTACTGGCCAAGGATAATGAGGTCTCACTGTGTCTCAGAGTTACACAATTTAACAAGGTAGTACAGGCTCTGACAATCAAAGCAGACCACAGGCCAAGCGGAAGGTGTTTACCAAATAACATTTGTGAGTGCAGGGCTGAGTGTATGTCCGTTCTGTAAGTTGAGACTCTGAGGCTTGGAGGCTGGGGATCCTGCGGGAGCCAGGCAGGGCCAGTGGGACCAGGGCCTGAGTCCAGGGACCCCGCCTAACAGCTCCTCCAAGTGGATCCTCCTCACTGTGCACAGCTGGTTTGGGTGGGATGACCCTGGCCCCTGGTGCTTTTGAAGATCCAGGGCTGTGGCAGGAGTTCACAACTCACAAAGTGACAGGCTGCATCCCTGACAGGGGTTGCTGGGGGCGATATCATTTCCCAGGCTTGCTGGGATTTTGTTATGCCTTTGTAGCCTTCAGGTGCAGCCTGCTTCTACCCAGGACAAAGGAAACAGAAAGCCAGGGCTAGTACGCTCAAGCTGCAGCCTGGCTTTCACCTCAGGCCTCTAGTGTGATACTCCCAAAGATGCCTGGACTTTTCTGGGGAGATGCTCAAATTAAACCAGTCTCAGCAGCAAAGGGTGCATTGTTCTATTAGTGATGTCTGGCATGGTAGTCAATTAATGATGTCTGCCATGGCCTGAGGATGGGCCAAAGGGTCTTAGTGCCCTGTCTATGTCTCCATGCAGCCTACTGAGGGGGTCTCCACAGCTAGAATCTGAGCTAGGCCTTGGGACCCAGGCTGCATCCTCTCATCAGTCTCACAGGTTGAGAAATTAGGAGGACCAATGGCCTCACATGCCAGCTTTACCACCCATCTACACAGCTCTTTTCTTTGTTGTGCAGACCCTGGTCCCATGGACCCTCATCTACATTTTCCTGGAGTACCCCTACCCTTCCCAGAGCACTGTCCCAGACCTCCTGAGACCTCAGGACCAGGGTGCTGCCTCACTTACAGCTGTGGAAACTGAGGCAGCATGCAGTGGAGAGGCCCACAGTGGGCACATGTCCCACCGTGGGTGCTGGGCACTGAACATCACTGCCTGGCCGTACAGGGACCTAGTAAAGGTGACGCCTCCTGCTTTCCTGATGCCTGAGCACTGAAGCGTCACCTGTGAGCCAGGAGGAGCCTGCGGCCTGTCTTTATGACACTCCTGCCCTCAAGTGCCAGGGTATCATTCTGGGTCATGCCAGCACCCTAGAATCACAACCGACAGGTGTATTAACCACCTCGGAGATCAGAGACAGCCTTTCCCCAGCAAGGGTGTAGGGCAGCAAGGATGACAGATGGACAGACAGAGAGATCGCTGTAGCCTCCCAGCTCCTGGCTCCATACGCACTGGCCCTGGTCATGGTTCCTGCCAGTGTCCCCACTGCTGTCAGCCATCTGTCTGTCCCTCCTGCTGCCCATCCTCTGGGCTTCTTGAAAGTTGGTTCCCTGGAGAGGTGGACTGTGGCCCTGGCCTCGTGCCTGGAGCCGGCTACCCAGGGCCTCACCACAGTGTGGGGAGGGTGAGGACAGGATGCCAGGGTGGGCGGTGTGCGGGAGCCGACTGATGCTCCATCTGGTCTCTGGCTCCCTGTGGCCACAGCCCACAGCAGCCAGCTGGGGTGGTGGCCCAGTGGTGGGGGGCTGAGCTGCTGCCCCAGCCCTGCCAGCCAGCCGACCCCTCACATCTCCATGTACCAGGCTGAGCCTCCGGCAGGGAACTGGGGCACTCGCCAGGGGACCAGAAAGTGGGCTTCTTGGCAGCCTCTTGCTGGGCAGAGCAGGGTGGGCACCTCCTATGGTCCGTAAGTAAGTCATTTCCAGTATCCTGTGTGGCTTAGTGCCCTGGAGTCTCAGCAGTCTTGAAGGCTAAAGTGGGAGGATCTGCTTCAGTCCACACCATGTCCCCGGGGCCACCCACGCAGTTGTGAAGATGGGCTTCCTGTGCAGTGACAGCAGTTCCCGTGTGTCCATCTCGTTTCCTCTCTGCATTTATACCTCGGTGGACACCTGGGCTGACCCATATCTTGGCTGTGTGGGCCACAGTCACCCTGCGATTCAGGTTTCTCCTCAAGGTGCTGATTTTAATTCCCTGGGGACCCACCAGGGGTGGAGCTGCTGATCACAGATGGGTTCCACTCCTGAGGCTGGCAGAAAGGTCTGAGCTGCTTTTCATAATGGCTGTGGTCCTGTAAATAATTCACCATCAAGTCCTTCCCAGCCCTGGGAATAGGGGGTGGGCTGACCAGTGGACCTGAAGGAAATTACTTAAAAATGCAAGTGGCTGTTTTATCTAATACAGGAGTTAGAATGCTATCTTCAGGACATAGCTGGGCTAGTAATGCAGGTGCAGGCAGGAAGGGGCACCATGTACAGGCCCTGCCACAGCCCGGCCCAGGTGAGGTCGGACCATAGCTGCCGGGACTCACAAGCCCCAGCCTGCCATGGTCCTGGGGAAATAGCAATCCCAGAGGGGGACCTTGTGGGGAACGGGCTGGCAGACATGGCAGCTCGGCCCGAAGCAAGCACAGCCAGGGGGCATCCTGGATGTGGAGACAGCACAGGCCCTGTGCCAGACACTGGCACCACAGCCACTCCAGCTGAGGGAAGGGCTGTCCGGCAGCAAGACTGGCACACACCCATGGAGGGGAAGCCAGCAGCTTGTGGAGGGGAGCAGGCCTGGTCCTGGAGAAAGGAGGATATGGGGTAGGGGCTTTGGGAACCATGGTGGTCAGCTCCGAGCCGGTGGGCAGGGTCCAGTTGGCATTTGACCTTCCTGCTTCATCACAAGCCCAGTGGAGAAGGGGTGCAATCTCTGCCTGGCTGTGCATCCTCCAGGGCTCCTCTGCCTCCTCTGAGCCTGTTTCCTCACCCTTCACCAGGTGGGACAGGGGCTCCCCGTAAGGTCAGGCATTCATGCCCAGCACGGGTCGGAAGTGACATTTGCATCTTCTGCACACACTTCCTCCCCAGGCCCGAGACTACCTGTGTACCAGAGATGTGTTCTCGCCCCAGCTCCTGGGCTCGAGGCCCTTCCCAGCTGCCTTGCTGTCCTCAGCTCCAGTGCCTCAAAGAGGAGAAGGATTGACTGGAGCTCTGTGGAGAGTGGGCATGCCTTGCTTCCAGAAGGTTCATCTGGTGCCTCTGACATACCTGTCAGGAATGGAAGAGGAGACTGAAGTGACTGGCATCTTAGCGCCCACCTGACTGCCTGTGTGGGCAGCCCTGAGTCACAAACCCTCCCAGGAACGCTGCAGAGGATGTCCTCCCTGCTTCGGAGGGGAGTGCATGTCCAGAGAGCAAGACACGGGCCGGGGCGTTGGGTGCTCTCCACCAGCTCACATCCTACTGCTGACGGTGGGCCTGTTGGTTGCTGGCTCTTTTGGGGGGCACTGTTTAAATTTCACACATGGAGGCCTGTTTGGCCTCAGAGCAGCAAGGATTCGAACCTGGCTCTGACTCCAAGGCCATTGCTTCCCCCATGCTGCCAGGCTCCAGGAGATAGAATTTTCCAGAAAGCTGTTGGAAGCCCTGCTCTTCCTACCCTGACTCAGGGCAGCCAGCCAGGCGCTCTGCACAGAGGCTGTAAAATTAGCAACTTAATTTTGGTCGTCAGGAAATCCGTCCGGAGAAATGAATGTTTTGAAGGGATCTGCTTTCTTACAAACCAGCATGATGACAATAAAGAGAAAGACCGAGCTGCAGGAAGAAAGGGCATTTTCTAAATAACAGGGATTCATTATGTGCCAGCCATGCTTGAAAAGACCACAGCCACAGAGAAAAAAGAGGCGAATCCCAGAGATGGGGAGGTGACAGGGCAGGGCCTGGTCTCTGGAGGAGGGTGAATACCCTGCGTGGCTGGCCAACCCAACACTGCGGTTTGGAGTCCATACCACTGCCAGGCACAAAGCAGGAAGCCACATAAGACAGGCGCAGGGCTCAGCCCCACACATGACCTGACTCCACCGTGCAAGGTCATGAGTGGATATGGGCTGCTGGCAGAAGAGACCAAGGTTCAGAGTGGCAGAGAGAGACCTGGTGTCACTGAATGGCTCTTAGTGCCATGAGGACCTGGGCCCAGCTGTTCTCTGCCTGGTCTCTTGCTGGGTTGCTGAGCCCCTCTCACCAGGGTCCCAGCCTCTGGTTTGTGGCAGGTAGTATCATCTGGGAGGGACTTCACATGAAAGGAAGGACATGCTGGTGAGGACTGGACCTCTGGGTCCTGTGTCTTTGGACTGAGGCGGGCCTGACCCTCGGGCAGCCCTGCCACAGGAGGCCCTGCCATGGGAGGGAGGACCATGTGGAGGGCCTGAGTCAGGGTCCTCCTTTAGCATGGCTGGGACTCGCCAGAGGGGATCCAGGTCCATCCGCTGGCCACGGCTCTGCTCCACGCAGCTGTGCGTGTCCAGCCTGTGTCTGACACCTGTGTGCCCTCACGCTGCAGCAGCCCCCACAGGCCTTTCCCACTGTCCGGATGTTCATGACCGCACTGGAACGTCAGACACCCATTTCTTTCTCAGCGGTGCAGGCAGCATTCCTGCAGGTGTGGGTGGGGTGAATTGCCCCCAGCTTCAACCTCATCAGCACAGGCATCTGGGCCAGGACCTCGGGGACTTACCCTTTATCCTGGTCCCAGCTTGTACCAATGGCCCTGCCCTTGGCACAGTGCCTCTGCCTGTCTTTGTCCCACGACCTCTGCTGTGTTTCTCTCTGATCCGTGGTCGGCTCCTACTGGAAGGAGGGTAGAAAGCAGTAGCACGTCTGTGATGATGTCCTCCATCACTATGTCTGCCCATGTAGATATCCGTGTCACCAGCACCCAGCATATGGGACCTAGTGTTGAGATGACCCGTGTCAGCAGTGGCTCCAGGGCTGTCATGGGGGGCGGAGAGAGCTGCCCTGGGTATCTGGACTGGACAAGCTGCTTCAGGCCCCATGTGACCAAAGCAGACCCTGCAGCGTGGCAGACGCCTCCATCTGGTGCACATTCACGGGGTGTGAGCTCTTGCTCATATTGTCTCGTGGCCTCGAGCCAGAAGAAACATGTAGGTGTGGTTGCCTTTTCTCTCTTTGTAAAGTCTGCCTGGAATAGGGAAATCCTCCCCCGCTATGACACAATTAAGGTCCCCAAATTAATTATGCACCTGACAGCAGGGTTAGTGATTTTCTTAATTTCCACTGTAATTACATTGGCAGAGCGGCTGCCCAACCCCCGAGGAGGCGCGGCTGGAGGGGCCTCACGTCAGCTCCAGCTCTGGGCACCCTCTGCCTGCGGTGGACTAAGAGTCCCTGTTCTTTCCTGCGATCTCCCCGGCAGCCCTGGAGGGCCGGGCTCTTGTGTCCTGCACCCTGGGTGTGGCGGGGCCTGGGCTCGAGGCTGCCTGGGTCCCCCAGGTCCCTGTCCGCACAAGGGTGCACATGGCAACAGCGGGTCGGGTAAGGAGACTCTTGAGAAGCCAGCATGAGGCCGCAGGGGCCTCAGCACCACCAGCTGAGACTTCTGCCTGCTGAGGGAGGGGGACACTGAGGTCAGGGTGATCCAGGGTGTGATGATTCCAGCCCTGAGCTGGAACAGTGGCAGAGGTGGAGGTGGGGCACAGGGGCCGATGGGAAAGGCCACTGACCTTTGTGAGAAAGAGCCGCGGGGCTGACTGCTCAGACGGTGGGCATCGTCCAGCCTGTTGTCACACCAGCCCCATCATCACCTCGCCCTGCCCACGAGTTCAGCTCTATCCAATGACAGGAGTGTGGGTGGGGTGCCAGCCACATTGTGACCCTTGTGCTCCTGACGGCCAGGGAGAAGGCATCTGGCCTTGCCCCCAGCAGCCTGGCCCTCATCCTTGCCAGGGGGCTCATCGCTCCACACCACAGGAAAGAATTTTATGCAGCAGTTAGGGTGTCAGTGACCTGGGAAACAGGACCAATTTAAATGCTATTTCACTTCTTTTAAGACCCTGGCTGCTTCTTTATCTCCTAGTGCATTTATTGGACAAGTTCCAGCCCATTCATGTTTAAAATTCAATAGTCGAGCAGAAAGGCCTTGGCATCAACAGCATCCTGGCCCCGGCTCGGACACTGGCACTGTTTGTGAGGCCACACTGCTCTGCGGGACGCGGACACCTACACATGTATCGGCATGCATGTGAACATGTTCACCATCCTTCCTGAACCACTGGATATGCACACTCCTAGGTTTTAATGCAGCCCACACACTATTTGAAGAAAGTGGCATGGGTTTATATGCCAGGTAACAGGCTTTTCGTGAACATTGTATCTTGTGGAACCAGGGGCCTTGAGTCCACCTGGCCCATGTGGACACCTCAGCCTCAATCACATGGAAATGGGAGAGCAGGAGAAAGAGAGGGAAGGGACCCCTTGATCAGTGGCAGACAGATTCCAAGACACCAAGGGATGCCCGGGACCACAGATAATATCAAACCCTATGCAGACCGTTTTTCCTGTGCACCCATATTTAATTTATAAAGTAAACACGGTATTACAGTTTCTATCTAGATGCCTCCCAATAGCACCATGCACTCATAGGTGGGACTTTGGGGCTCCTAGCTGACTGCTCTGGGGCCAGAGCCTGGGGAAGAGGAGTGGGCATGGCCTGGAAGGCTCCTCCCACCCAGCTTCTCCTTTCTCCCTGCTTCCTGTCCACCATGCTCTGAGCAGCTCTCTTCCACCAGTCCGTGTGCTGTGCTATTCTGCCTTGAGCCAGCCAACTATAGTCTGAAATGTGAGCCTAAATCAGCCTCTCCTTGAAGTATTGTGTCCCAGTGACTTAAGATGCCCAGTAATACAATAGATCAGTCATCGCTACACGGTGTAGTAGAGGTTGTGGGAATGGTCTCTCTCTCTTTCTCATTCCATTGTCCTGTTCTCACCTCCTCCTTGGGATTAGATGAGTAAGGAACAGAGCAGGTGAAGGTGTGATGTACTTCAGGCTCCTATAGCAGGGAATTTCACCCAAGCACTGCGAAACCATGCCAGAGGGTCTGGCATCCAGGCAGCTGCTAAGTGATCAATGGGCAGGTAGCATATCCACTGTGGAAATGCTGGCCAAGTGCAGGATTCACATCTTGGGAGAGACGGGGCAGGACTGCATAAGATTTCATCACATCACCCAGAACGAGGTGTAATTTCCAGTCTATGAATAATTTCTTTCTAGAATTTTCTGTATCCTCTGTGGACTTCACTTGCAAACTGTGGAAATCAATCTGTAGGCTAGAGCAGACCAGTATGGAGAGAGGGGTGGTGACAAACAGAGTGGACAGCGGCTGGGGCCAGGGGTGGCTGGACAGAGACATGCTGCCAGAGTGCAGATGTGTGGCGGGTGCTGCTGGGAGAGGGGTGCAGACAAGTTGCAGGACAGATGCACTGGAGGCAGAGTGCAGGTAGAGGTGACAGGGCTGGCGCCTGTGGCTGACCTGTCTGGAGGGACAGTCCCAGGGACTAGAGCTGAGCTGGGGAGCAGGGTTGCTGGCCTGCAGGATGTCACATCTCAGTACCTCTCACTCCAGCTTTGCCAGGGACCAAGGCGCTGATGCCAGGTGGGTGCAGCCTCAGGGCTAGTAGTGCGGGACTCTGAGCCTGGACAGGTTTAGAGCTGTGTGTGTGTGTGGGGGGGGTGCCGCCCAGGGCCAGTGAGGGGCACATGGCATCCACTCCGTGTGGCCTAGCTCTTCTGACTGACTGTGCCATAGATAGGGACACTGGGCACTCGCCAGCACCCATGTAACCCCCATCCCAGGGTCTGTGCTTGGAAAAGCCCAGGGCAGAGCTCAGAACACCAGCCCGTCCCATGTTCCTGGGAGCTGCTGGTTCCCCGGAAGGAAGAGACACACTCATTGTCACCTGCACATCTCATAAGCCATGGCTGGGTCCACAGAGGCCACTCGGCAACGTTTTGTTCAGCGAGTTCTGGGTCTGACCCTGGCCCCTGGTGTGACCCACAGGCAGGCAGCCTGCACGGCGGCCGCAGCCCCAGGATCAGAAGCCTCACATATGTGGGATGCACCGCTGTGCTGATGTTCTGGGGAGGTTTGCCTCTGCCCCGCTTCCCAGAAGTCATGTGGCTGGTCCTGCCTGGACAGGGTGGTTCTGCCATCTGTCTGCCTGGTCTGCCTGTGCCAGTGTCAGGACCTAGAAGGCCACAGTGGGAAGGGCTCCTGGAGCTGCCCCAGAGCGTGGGAGCCAGCGGCCCTCACTCGGTTCTGCACCATGGTCCTTCCCAAACCAGAGAAGTCCCATCCAGACACAGTTCTCCAGTGCCACACAGGTGAGTGTGTATGTGTGTGTGTGTGTGTGTGTGTGTGTGTGCTTGGGCGGGACCTTGCTGGGGGCTGGGTTTGCTAGGAGTAGCTGGAAAGAGCAGGGAAGGAGGGAGGGCGAGATGCCCCCTCTGGTGCCAGCCGTGTCGGGAGGGCGAGGTTGCAGCCTCTTCCTCTCACGCGTTCATGTGCTGCTCAGACCTGTACAGTATGCAGGGTGATTCATGGATAGAAAGAAAGCAGCAAAGCCATTTTCACTGCCTTAAAGAGACGGCCGTCCCCGGGCTGGGCTGCGTTCAGTGATAGAGTGCTTGGCCAGTGCGGCTGGGCTCCATCCAGCACGAAACAAGGAAGAGTGGCGGCTGCACCAGGCATCGGAGCCCTGAATGCAGGACTCAGCTCAGCACTGGCAGAAGGGACTTGCGAGGCCGTGGGGAGAAAATCTGTATCACGAGGAAGTGTGGCCATGAGGAATGGGGCACATGGCTGCAGGGCACACACATGGCTGGCTGGTGCCCGCTCGCTCCGACAGGGAGACAGCACCTGCTTCCAGTGCACAGAGCAGAGAGCTGGGGCCACGCGGGTGCCCGAGGCCCTGGGCCTCCGCGGACAGTGAGCCGGCGCAATGCCACGGGAGCCAGGACCAGGATGGGACGCATGTGGAGAGGAGGGCATGGAGGAGAGGGGCTGTGCGCCCTGTACCTCCCGCCCCTGGCTGAGCCCAGCAGAAAGTGACAGGGACAGGTGGCCGGTGGTGCTCACAGCAGAGCAGAGCTGGGCGAACAGGGTGGGGCAGGAGGATGGCTGTGTGTGTGTTCGCAGGGCATGTTCAAGTCCATTATTTGCTTATTTGATGAAGGGGGTTGGGATCAACCCCAGGGGTTCGTGTGGCCAGGCGAGCCTCCCCAGCCTGAGTTTGTTCATGTCCACATGCGCAGTGGACTTGGGTGGCACACACGCTCATTGTCCTGTTCTCCACGTGGGAAAGCGAAGCCCTCAAGGGTTTGAGTTAAAACCCTGGGAAGCAGGGCTCTGCGGGGCAGGGTGGAGGGAGTGGTCCCACAGTGTGAGAAGCCGGGGAAGCCATGCTTGTCACCTGGCTCTCACCCAGGAGGGAAGACGGGACCTTTGCCGCCCACCTCAGTGGCCGTGTTCTGGGAATGGCCTGGCACAGGCTCTGTCTCCTCTGGGAGTGGCCCTGGCACAGCCTGAGCCAGTGTGTAGGCAGAGGCTGCTGCCCTCATGTGCCACCCTGTGAACTAGGAGCCTGCGGGCAGCACCACAGTGGCTCCAGCCACCATGAAATTACATCCCTCTCAGAACGTGCCTTTCTTTTTTCTTAATTGCCATGACTGGAATAATCCCAGTTTATCTCCTTTCACCCTTGACGGTGAATTTAATTTAATAGACTGTAACTGTGCTGCCTCTGATCTTTAAACGCCGTGTTTACTGGGCTTATTAGCATGGTTTGGTGCCTGAGGGGTATGGGGTGGGCCTGTGGAGCCAGTTCTGACTGGCAGGCGGCCTGGTGTTCAGTGTGTGGTGTGTCTCCTGCTCCAGGGTGAAATGGGCAGGCACCCAATGACCTTGTGCTCCTGCGAGGGCCAGGGGTAGTGGAAAACCAGGCTTCCTCTGCATTCCTCAAAGGGAAACTCCTTCCTGAGGCTCAAGATGGTGGTGCCTGCTGTCCCCAGCTGCCTGCGGTTGTGTGTGTGCTCTGGGGAGGTCACCTGCCTGTCAGTCTAGGTCTTCTCTCTCAAGAAGCTGGGCAGACCAGTGAAAATATGACTGATGTGTTCCTGGTTTCATGATTCAGGCCATGTGGGGACCCCCAGAGCCCAGTGTCCATGGGAGGGATTGTGCCTTTGAAGGGTCTGTGTTGTCTCTGGCCCCTTCCTGTCTGGCTCTTTCTGTTTCCTGTCTGCCATGAGTTGAGCTGCTTTCATTCCTTCTACCATGATACTTCTGTCTCACCTCAGGCAACAGCAATGGAACTAGCTGATCATGGGCTGAAGATTCTGAAACCATGAGCCCACATAACCCTCTCCTTGTTTAAGGCACCTCAGATATTGTCACAGTGGTGGAAAACTGGCTTACACACACTCCCCAGCCTCTGATCTCCTGTCAAAACCCAGCCAGGAGCCACATACAACTGCACCTACAGTGCGTGTGTTTGAGTGGGAAGGAGACAGAGACGCAGGGAGACAGACCCTAACTGCCGCAAGCCCCTCTTCCCTTGCTTTTCCTGGTCACCATGGGTGTGGGACATGGGCCTGTGCCTCTTCGATGTCTCTACTTGCTCCCTGCTCACCCTGGCTGTCCCTTGAGCCCCACAAGGTGAAATGTAGGACACACATCTCTATGAGGCTGGAAGCCAGAAAGGGCAGCTCCTGTCTCCATACCCTCACTCAGGGGCCTTGGGACCTTGGCCAGGTTCCCTCAGTGAGTTCCCAGGCCTCCTGTCTTCCTTTTCCCTGGGGCTCTTGTGCCCGCCTAGGCCTACAGGGAAAGCTCTGGGCACACCGCAGCTCTTCAGAAGGTAGGGCTATAGCTCTCTCTGCAGGCTGCTGGGAGGAAGCAGGGATGGACATGGGTCCACCCTGCCTTACCTGCTACTTTGGGATTCTCACCGTGTCAGTCAGTGGTCCCATCTCTGCTGCACCTTCCCTGCAGCCATACTCTAAAGGGGATGAGGATTATTTAGCTCACAGTATTAGGGAATTCAGTCCATGGTCAGCTGACTCCAAGACAGACATATGGAGGAATGAGATGCTTAGCTCATGGTGGCCAGAAATCGGGACAGAGGGACAGTGTGTGTGTGTGTGTGGGGGGGTTGCCCCAAGGTCACACCTCTCTGATTCACCTGTTGGCATCTGGGTTGTGCTCCACAAATCCCTCCAGGGTAAACCAGAGCAAAATGAGCTGACCCCGCACTAATCCCTGCTCTGAACACATTGTTCACCATGCTGAGCCTCCATGCTGTCCTCCAAACAGAACCATATGTGCTCAAGATGTGCCCTGAAGGTCTGGACACTCAGACACAGCCTCCTGGCTCGCCTGTCAGTGCTGCAGGCAGAGACCCTCACAAGAGTGGCCAGGCCACACCTGGGCTCCAGGAGGGAGGCTCTGCAGAGCCACGCTGTCCTTGCACATCTCTCCTAGCCTGCTGGACAGGGCTCTAAACTGGCACAACTTGGTGAGCGGCCCTGCACATATGTGGGTTGGCATGTGGGTAGCATGTCTGGACCCAGAGAGACCTACTAAGCACAGGGAAAGGCAGAGCCCACTGATGGAGTATGACTCCCCGCCAGGGACCCTGCGCCATCCAGGAAGCGGTACTCACAAGGCGGCCTGTGTGCCCTCCTCCCTCTGCCCTGCTCCACAGACCTGCGGTTGGAATGATCAATTCTGTGTGATTGCTAAATGACAAGCCTTCTCTGGGAATGGCTTTACTCATAATTTTCAAGTGCTTAAAGGCATCTTGTCATTATTTAACTCTCAAATGGGATTCTTAAGAATCATAGAAATATGTTCTGCCAATTTCTGCTGCCTTCGGTTGGCTAGCTTACGAGCAGAGTGCATTAAGTTATTACAGCAGATGCGGGTGGACGGGCCCTGGACAGCACGGGTGGAGATGTGGGCGGCTCTGTGCCAGCTGTAATTGTGCTGCCTGTTGTTGCCACTATGGAAAGCGTCTGGATGTCATTCCATCACTTCCACAAACTTGCTGATGGTCTGCCTCCACTGGGAGCAGGGGACACGGTGGGGTTGGCGACTTGCAGCAGCAAGGCATAACTTGTGACTATGCTGTGGGCACAGGGCAGGGGGTGCCAGGTGGGTCCAGGCTGGACCATCCCCGTGGGCACTTGAACTGTGGCTGGGTTCTGTGCAGGCACCAGGGAGGAGACGTATGTAGGTGGCACAGGCAGAGGCGGGCTCTCTGGAGCCCGATTTGGAGCCTGGCCCACACCTGACACGACCCACCTCCAGGGGCTTTAGGGCAGGAGGTGCTGCTGCCTGCTCTGGGGCTGGTGGGAGCCGTGACAAACTTCACCCCCATTTCACAGTTTAGAGCATTTCTCTGAGCTTTCTGAGATGGGAATTCTGTTCACTGTGTCTCATTTCTGAATTAATTGTCATGCCTTCTGTCAAAATATTCTCCACACGTGAAGGCGGAGTCCCCTTTCAGGTGGCCAGGCCTCCCCTTCACATCCTGTGTGTGTGTCTTCTGCAGAAACGCTTGTTACGTCACTGGGGCTCCATGCAGTGGGCCCCGGCGGGCGTTAACAGTTACTTGAGAAATCAGTGCCAAGCATGAGACCCCGCAGTTGGGGAAATGGTGTATGAAAGTGGTATCATTTTTTCCCAGCCTTCATTTTAAAATACTGCACTGTAGAACTTTCTTGTGACTTAGAACAGTTTCAAACACCCAGACAGAAGCTTAGAGCATTTCCTGGAGTTACTGGTTCCTGGGATTTAATGCCAGGCTACTGTCAGCCCCAGGGCACCATGGGCATATTAGGGTGGCAGCAAGGCTGTTCCCAGAGGGCAGCAAGAGGAACACGTGGCTTTCCACATGTGTGCCTCGTAGCAAGGCATAACTATGGTGGCCAAAAGAATCAGCGTCCCTGGGGACACAACTTAGGACACAGCAGGTGGGAAGAGCAGCTGGGCAGAGACAGGACATCCACGTGTGTGTCCACAGGACCACAGGCTGCAGATGCAGCGTGTAGGGAAGAGTGACGGGTATTGCTCAGGCCACAGCCATCATTCTGGTCGCTTCCCTGGTCCTCTTCAGTTCACGCCCTGTTCTTTTGAATGATTCCAGGAGGGGCTGGGGGTGTGTCCACCCCTTGGGAAGGATGTCTCTGCTTGTGGACTGGCAAATGTCAGGTCATCGCCAGGTAATTCCAAGCCTGTCCCTGTCCCGGCTCTCTGGCCCTTGGTCCCTGCCTGCCAGACTCCCCTCCAGTTCTTCCGCCCACTCTTGCCAGCACTCCCTGCCTGCCTCTTGCCTCCGTGGAAGGGGAAGGCTGCTCTGTGGACCCAGGTTATAGGGTCTGCAGGGCCCAGCAGGCTCTGCTGGTCTGTTGATGCTTCTTACCTAGAGCGAGGCAGGCAGTGAGGACTTGGCATCTGCCCAGGCCGGGGTGTTTCTGGGGTGACACTGGGATCAGCGTGGTTCCTGGGCAGCAAAAGGAAGGTCTTGGCTGGATAGGCATGAGCCCATCTCTAGGAGGTGCTGGTGTGACCTTCTCCACTGTCTTAGTCATTTTTGTCATTGTTGGGACACAATATCTATTACCCCTGATTTAAAGAAGGAAAGAGTTATTTTGGCCCACAATTTGGTCCACAGCTGGCTGGTGCCAAGGCAGGATGGCATGGCAGAGGGCTTGGCAGAGGAGAGCTGCTCAGGACAGGGTGGACAGGAATCAGAGAGCAAACCAAGGGAGAAGCTTCCAGGCCACTCCCCCAGCGACTGCCTCTCCCCGCAAGGCCCTGCCTCCAACAGCAGTCAACAAAGGCCCTGGTAATCCAATTGCACCAATTCCCCCCGAGATCACCGTACACGAGGCTTTAGGGGGCATCTAGATAAAGGGGGCATCTAGATAAATACCGTGACACCCACCAAACCCGCTACGAGGCGTCCCAGTGTTCTCCCAGCCCCTCCCACTTCCTCTGCTGGGATCTTTCCAGACTTGCTCCTGCCTGGCACAGAGCTCAGCTTGGAGCCTCCGCCCCTAACCAATGTAATTCCCCATTTAACCCATAAGCCTCAGCTCACCTTGGGTGGTCTTCACTAAGCCCTGCAATGATGTCTGGTGCAGGGGTGGCCTGCCCGTGCCCAAGAGCTGCCGAGGTAATTGATGCCTCTACCTCCTGCACCTGCTGCTGCTAATGGCTGGGTCTGGCATCTCTGCCTCCTCCCTGGCCTGCAGCCAGCCTGTGGGGTTAGAAGGTGGCACAGTCTCCATCCTGTTCTTGGAAGGAAGCCCAGCTGAGGGTCTCTGGGAGCAGCTAAGAGACCAGGGACACTGGCTGCAGGCAACAGCCCTGGTCTAAGGCCAGCAGCGAGCTCAGCCCATGCCGGGTGGGCACCGGCTGATGTGGGCCTCAGGGAGCCCGATTGACTTTGGATGGCTCTGCTAGGTGGGGCGGAGCCCTGTGGAAGTCTCACCTTGTGCACTTACAACCTCTGCAGATAACTTGTGGGGCAGCATGGCCTCCTTCCCATAGCACTGGGAGCCCGGATGGCACAGCCAGATCGATTCAGACAGACCTGGCTGAGTCTCTCCTGGTCTAGCATGTGCTTCCCCATGCATACACCCCATGTACATGCCACTGCGGGCCCTGCAGAGTGGACAGCTGGGATCAGGGATGGCCTGGCTGGGGCTGGAAGCTGTTCTTTGGGTACCACTTCAAAATCTGCCCGCCTGCCCTCAGCCCCTGGCTCTTGGCCCCTGCTGACTGGTACTGTGTCCTGCCCAGCAGCAGGTGTGGCTGAGCTTGGGCCTGTGGGGTGAAAGCTGCACAGTGGAAGTGTGGCCCCTGGGGTCCCTGGAGCCAGGCTGAACCCTCCAGTGCTGTTTGTGAGGAGGTCAGGGTCCTTGTGAGGATCACTGACTGGTGTGGGATTCTCTCACGATGTGAAGGGGGTGGCTGCCTCTGTGGCACACACCCCCAGGGGCCACATGGTGGCAGGGTAAGTCTGCTCTTATTCTCGATCTTGGCAGCCAAGGACGCAGCACAGATGCCCTGGCTCCGGATGGTCCGACTGGCAATGTTTGATTCTATGACTGTGTGAAGCCATAGGCAATTGGTGGAGAACATATTTCAGATCTTGAACTTGGATCTCTTCCCAGGCTGCCATATGGAGTAGGATCTGCTCTCTTGGTGCCAGGCAGTGGCAGCCCTGGAATCACAGGGAATGACCGACTCTACCATATGGGATCAGTGTTTCTTTTTTTGGGGGGAGGGTCTCAGTTTGTAATTCAGGCTGGCCTCAAACTCATTATGTAGCCCAGGCCAGCTTTGAACTCACATTAATCCTCCTGCCTCTGCCTCCCGAGTGCTTGGGCCACCATGCATACCATCAGTGGTGTTTTTGGTTTCTTTGTCTGCCTTTTTTTTGGTGGGGGGTGGTACTGGGAATTGAACTTGGGCCTTCCAAGGTAGGTGTGGTACCACTTGAGCTAAATTCCTGGCTATCAGTGGTTTTTGAATGCAGGTAGTCAGTGAAATATGGGAAAATGCCAGGACCTTATGGTCAATGAGGCCTCACACTCGGAAGTCCGGGCAGTGGATCCAGCTTCCCGCCCCGGCCTCTCCTTGCAGTTTCATGAAGCCTTGGGTCCCTGGCACCGGAGTGGTTTCTGTATCCCTTCTTTGCGGGTCCCATCACAAGCTTCCTGTCCTTATCCCAGACATGGTCAGCACCCAGGACCAAGACTTCCGGGGAAGAACATCTATACATACGGCCTTTGCTTGCACACCAGGTATGAGTTGGTGCTTGGCCCTGTGCCCCTGTGTCTGACAGGCCCTTGCCTGCTGGGCCTCAGTTTCCCCACATGTCCTGTGCAGGTGTTAGTTCTCATCTCCAGAGTAGCAGTGGAGTATCAGCTGGCTGTCAGGTACAGGGAACACAGGGCACTTTGCCTGCAAGTGGGCTGGCCTGCCCCACACTCAGGGTGACATCGGGCAGTGCGGGCTCTGGGTGCTGCTGCCCATGACCCTGCACCTGCTCTGCAGCCCCCAGCAGCTCCTTAGATATGAAAAGTGAGTCCCTGGTGATGGCTGCCTCACCCAGAGTCTTGCTGGGAACTCAAAGGTGCAGGCTGAGTGGGGCCCACCTTATACACCTGCGAGGACCTCCCAGGCCAGGAGGGCATCGAGCAGCACAGCAGGGCTTGTCCGGGAGGGGGTGGGGTGGAGCAGATGTGCTTGCCAATGAAATAATTATAGAATATGAAAATGCTCAATTAAATCATTTTTTAAAAGTGAGTATGTACAAACACTTAGCAATTAGGCAGCCGATTGCAAATAGCAGTTTCCCAACTGTGTTTGCCTTCCCTATTTCTCTTTGCCCGATTTTAGACTCTGGGTTTTTTTAAAACAAAATTTTTTATTTGAATAAATGTAGATTGCAACAATTGTGCTGAGTTGCTGGGTGCAGTGGAAGATGTTTGTGACAGTGTAGACCTGCGAGCAGCGAGGGACTGGGCAGCACCGGGGAGGAGGAGGGGCCTTGCTGGGTCTTGGGACTTAGATCTGTCAGTGTCAAGCCCGACTCTCACCTTCGCAATGGGAAACTTGTCCAGAGAGGGAAGCGGGCTGGCCTGAGGTCACCCAGCCCGGATCTGGCCCCCAGAGCACCTGTGCACAGATCCGACAAGCATAGACAGGGAGGGGGCTGGCTATGCGCATGGCCTTGGCTGTGTGGTGTTCTTGATGACCACTGCCCTTATGCTGACAGAAAACCTGTATGGGCTCTGAAGGTATCAGGTCCAAGACCGGGCAAAGGCCCTGGCCATCTGGCCCTCTTTCCCAGATTCTGCCACCCCCTTTCCTAGTCTGTGTGTGGGGTCCACTGGGAGAAGTCCCAGCAGGTGGAGGTGGCCCCAGCAGACAGGCAGGGCACCCCTCCACACACTCTTTGAGTGGTCAGACCTGAGCAGGCAATGTTCCTGTGCCCCTGAGCTGCCAGCCCTTACTCCCAGCATCCCTGTCCGTGTCTACCTCTGGCTGCACACAGCACCTGGCCTGGCTCCCAGCAGCCCCTCGGCCAGGGTGGGGAGGGCTGGGTCAGCATGGCCCCACCCCTGCCACACAACCTCATAGTCTCCACTCTCCCCTCAGCTGATGGCTTTTCCCAGAAGTGACATCACCCTGCACTGCACACCTGCAGCTTGCCTGTGCCTGGCGAGGCCCAGAGAGGGGTCCCTCCTCCTGGGCCCCAATGTCTCCTGATCGTGTGTGCTCCCCATCTGTCCACCTGCCTGAGATCCAGGATCAGGGGACTCAGATGGGCCCAAGCTTCACAGTCTGCAGTGACTTCCCATCTGCTTCTCCAGGAAAAGTGGGCACCACAGACAGAGTGGGCATGGAAGGAGTTCTCTAAAGGGAGTTCTCTGTGTGGAGTTACCCCAGATCCAGGGCCTCCAGAACCTCATACCAGGACTTACGGACCCAGGCACTGTGCTTAGCCCAGGGAGGCGATGAAGCCGCCATTCTGGATTGAGGGCAGGTCTGGCATCCAATGTGGAGGCAGAAGCAGACACCAGAGTGATATGGCCACAAGCTCAGACATCTGGAGGCGCCAGGAGGCAGAGCTGCAGGAAAGGCCCTCTGTGTGGCCTTCAGAGGGAGTGCGACCCCAGCGCCTTGACTCGGGACTTCTGGTCATGGGTCTGAGAATGGCTGTCACCTGTCATCCCGCGGGTGGTACAGTGCACTGCCCTGGGGCCCCATGCCCCCCCCCCACACCCCTGGCAGACCAGGGCGGCTCCTCTGCGAGACCTGCTTCCAGCTTGGTGCTGAGGACACACAGGTGTCCACAGGGCTTGTGGCAGATGTTGCTGCCATTTGTTTGTTGTCTGTGCTGTTCTTGGAACTTTGGAGTTTCCAGTAGTGCCCAGCATGGGCCGACCACACTCCAGAGACAGAGTGCATATGTTTGGGGGACATGGGGCTGCAGGGGCTACAGGGACACTTGCATGTCACCAGGAAATGCTGTCCCTGCAGGAGCTGCCTAGGAAACGGCCTCGTGAGTAGTGGACATGCATGATGTCTTTGGCATCAGGCCCTGGAGGCTGCACACCTTGAGGGTGTGCCATCATGTGACCCTGATGCCCACGCTCTGACGCTCAAGAATCTCAGGGGTCGGGAAGCTGAGGTAGGATGCCAGCAGCAGCCAGGACCCCACGCCTCTGGGATGTGGGTGCAGAGCCTGGGGCTGCCCTCTGCTGGCCGCATCTGTGGCCTCACTCAGGGCGGTTGTGACCTGAGCCCGGCCTTCACCCTCTCCTGCGGGCACGGTCTGAGCAATTTCTCTGTCCATCTCACTGGGTCCTCTCCATCCCCTGCACCCATCTGAGCCCTTGTCCAGCCACCGGACTCCCGCTACACCTCAGGACGCAGGCCACCGCTGGTCCCCTGTCCCTCCAGCTCTCGGGTAATCTTCCTGGGCCGGCAGCAGGACCGGCCTTGCAGTGGCTGTTCTGTAAACTGTGCCAACTGAGCGTGCCCCACACGGCCACTCAGCCAAATGTGGGGTCACTGAGTGCACAGGACCTGGGGGCACCCTCCTCAGGCCATGGCCCAGACTGATGCCGTCCCACCTTGCAGGCCCTTTACAAGTGGGATGAGATCACATGGGTCATTTCACATGCTCTGTGGCCAATAGGGAGCAGAGGAAAGGGTCATGACAGAGGAGGGGCACTCAGGGGTCACTGCTAACAAAGGAGCCGGTCCAGGGAGGTCTGTCCTAAGATCCCACTGCAGGATGCTCTGGAGAAGGCTGAGCATGGGGACATCGAGAAGGCCTATGTCCTGGGGCTGGTGGGCAGGAAAGGGCAAGTGGACAGAGCAGAGGATGGCTAGGGTGGATGCCACTCTGAGGCCCCATCATTGTGTGTCTGTCCAGCTCCAAAGTGGCCCCAGCATGATCACGCATGTCCGCATGCACCGCCACATGGGTGGCAAGACAGGACTCAGGCTGTGTGTGGGTGGTGGGGGTGCAGATCTGATTGTTGCTCGATTTTGTGTGAACTGAAAACTCCAGCAAGAGTCTGTTAATTAAAATTAGGAGCAGATGAAATTAATTTGAATAACAGATTATAACAAACTCAATGTATCCAGCATATTACTATGTCAATATGTGATCCATATAAAAGTCATAACGAGGTATTTTAGCTCTTTTTTCTTTCATACTAAGTCTTTGAAATCAGTGTGTATTTTATAGCTGCAGTGTGCTTTTGTGGGGGTAAATTCTGCACTTCCTGAGTGGTGTCAACTGTGCCCTGTCAGTGAGTGTTCTGTGACAGAATGGGTCAGGCCACCTCTACCTGGGGACCACTCCCCTTCCACCGGTCACCCCTCAGCCTCAGGCCCTGTGTTCTCTGACAGCACACTCCAGCCCTCTGCACTGGAATCCCCGGAGGGCTCTTACACATACCTCAGCCCTGGCTGCTGTTGAGAGCCCTCAAGACACCAAAGCTGATGCCCAGGCTGTGTGAGCATGTTTCCTTTGCAATTGGATTAGGGTTTACAGTGAGGGGCTCAGCCTGCATTACCCACCTGCGCCTAGTGTGATCATGGGGAGGCCCAGAGGTTGGGTGGGCTGTCCCTGGGCGCAGGCACTGTGATGGTGCGCGGCGGGGGGGGGGGGCAGAGGGAGGTGCATTGAAGATGGAGGTAAGGCCCGAGCTGAGGACATAGGGACCTCTAAGAGGGGGAGACAAGGGGTCCTTGGAGCACCCACAGCTTCTGGCACCCCAATTTTAGTCCCCAGGCTAGTTTCAGACTTGTGAGCCGCAGAGCTGCCTGCTGACATGCGCTGTGGTTTCAGCCATGTCCGTTGGGACTTCCACGGCTGCCACAGGACACTCATGCCTTTCCTGTGATGTCTGCTCAGCAACCTGATGTCCCTGGCTCTGCACACACCTGATGCTGTCCCTCTCATCTCTGCAATCCCTCTCCTCCATTTTCTTGGCTGCCACCATAAAGAAGCAGGAGGCTGAGTCTGAAATGTGTTCTTCCAGGGTTCTGGAAGCCAGAGCCTGAGCTCAGGCTGTCACGGGGCTGATTCCCCCCACCCCCGGCCTTCCCTGCACCAGCCTAATCCAGAGTGGCCCCATCTTGACCCGATCACATCTGCGAAGACTGTTGTCAATGAGGCCACATTCTCAAGTTCCAGTGGGTGTCCGGGGACCCCCTTAAGCCGGGACTAGTGCCAGAAGCAGCCTCTCCCTCCCCCTCAGGGCTCAGCCCACGTGTCCCTTGTCCGAGGGTCCACACTGTGCAGACAGAGGCTTGCAGCCTTCCGTCCCCTCCATCCCCTGCCTTGGTTCTACCCTGAGGCTATTGTATTTTTTACTGCTTTATTTAGCACCTCTCAAGCCCCCGTCCCTGGAAGGTGGGCTCTGGGCCAGCAGGGTCCGTGTACTGGCCCCTGTTGTCTACTGTTTGCCCACCTGGCAGTGCCTGCAAGTGAGGCTGTGGGCAGCTGGCTGAGCTGGGTGCGAGGAAGGGCCGGCTGGGTTCTGTGAGGCCAGATCTGGGCTGAAGCCGTGGGTGGTGGGAGGTGGAAGGGCAGGATTGATGGCCCAGTCTGGGGGGCTGGGCCAGACCTGCGTGATTCTCACGGCCGCAAGCTCATAAACACAGCCATTTGTTTCCGCCTGCGTCCAGAGTGCCTGGGTGTCTGGATCGATCCTCTGCTAATGGGCCGCTCTGCTGCTTCCCTCCTTGCCTAAGAAATCAATTCCCCAAGGTTTTGAGAGTAAATGCTCCCTATCTCCACCTCCACCAGACATGCATCTTTGTTCTCTGTGGCCAGGTCCTCCTGACAGCCTAGGAGCATGAGGTTAGGTGGGTCCCCAGCCCCCAGAAGTGGCTGTACCTGCTGTGTCACCCTGGGGCCCTGAGGGCTGGGCTCTGGGGCTGGCCCTTGTCTCAGCCTGGAAGAACCCCACACTCTGGGGCCTAGAAAGACATAAGGACACGTGGCCACCTGACTGCCAAGTACAGAGATGATAAACATGCCCACCTTCCCCTACCGGCTGTCTCATGTGCAGACTAAGGAGGGGAGGCGTCTGTGAGAGACACAGGATGAGCCCACGGATGAGCGCAGTGCCCAGGTCCAGCCACCTTCCCACATGACACCGGAAGCTGCCACCAAGAGCAAGTGGGAGACGCGCCAGCCCTGCCCAGCGCAGCAGCGCACATCTGCATGACCAGTGTGTTCTACTGAGGCCATGAGGACTTGGCGCCAAGGCCACTGGGGCTGAGCTTCAGGGTAGAACGAGCCCCACAACCGCTGTATCATTGCGCCCACACCACAGATGGTAGCTGCGATTGCTACAGAGCCCCCCTGCCTCTCCTATGGCCGGGAGAAATTTGCCCCCTGTGGGGAGAGGGGAGGTGGGCTCTTCCACCCCCATGACCTGGCCCTTCAGGCTCAGATCCTAGCTGGAGCCCAGCTGTCCTGTGCCAACTTGCGCCTACTGCCAGCTGGACTCCAGGTGGCCAGCAGGGTGCTGGGGCTCTGGTGAGCCTGGGGGCCAGAAGTGGAGCAGGTAACAGGGCACCTTAGTGACTTCATTGCACAGACTGAATGGCAGACTGGCCTCAGATGGGTGAGCATTTGATCCTGAGTCAGTGCTGCTCAGATGAGTGATTTCAGCAGTGTCCCCTGTAGTCTCCTTAGGTCCTCTGTGAGGGGACACAGTGATATTGTCTGTCAGGGGTCAAAGTGATAGTAGGACCTAGGAGCGCTGGCATACTGTGGCATTGCCAGGAGGTGACAAGCTGGGTCACCTTAGGGTGCTCAGGGGCTCCCCCAGGCTGGCATGCAGGGGGTGATGGGTAGGGTGTGGGCCTGGCCACACTGCACAGCGGGCACTGCTGACATCTGCCCTGTTTCCACAGGTCATCGGACTTCGGCACGTCTTACACCAAGCTCACCCTGCAGCCTGGCGTCACTACCATCATCGACAACTTCTACATCTGTCCGACCAACAAGAGAAAGGTAGTGCTGGCTGGCATGGCTGATCTGGGCTCTGGCTCCCTGTAGCCTGCCCGTGAGCTTTGCTTCTCCGTGCTTTGGGATGTTCACCTTCCTCTCTGTTGGTCACCCGTCGCAGAGCCTTATTCAGCCGTGTAAGGCACCAGTCAAGCCTTTGGAGGAAGGGCCGCCTGGTTTTTGGGGAAGGTTTGTCCTCAGTGCTGGTGCACAGGAAGTAGCGGCTGGCACGAATGAGCTCCGCTGGGGGAGCCTGGATGCCCACCCCAAGGGGCCAACCTGAGTGCCATGGGTACAGCCTTGCGTGGCTTCTCATCTGGTCTCAGGCAAGTGGTCTGGCCTTGCTCCCTGGGTGGCAGCGGGACCGGGGACTTTCTCTTTCCAAGGCTGTCTACCACCTGGCTCTGTGAGGAGTGCCAGATGTGGCTGCACCCTTTCTACCTGAACGTCGGGGAAGACATGGGGCAAAGCCAACTCGTAAAAGACCCCATTCAGGGAAATTGTTCAGACCTCAGAAGAGATTCAGATGGACCAGGCCCAGCTCACTCTCTTTGTGCTTCAGTTTCCTCATTAGAAATGGGATGTAACCCACACCTCACAGAAAATCATAAAAAGCATTCACTGCTCTACTTCATGTTGGGGAGGATTCGAACCTGGATTTTCCAGATGCTGGACCATATGCTGCCACATTCCAGGCTCCTGGGCTTCCTGCCAAACAGTTGGTCCCCATCTGCAAGCCCAGCCCAAGTCTCTAGAGTCAGAAACCAGCAGGTCCTTAATGCCCTCCAGGCTCGCTCTTGGAGCTGTGGAGCTTTGCAGTCCGGTGTGTCCTGTGTTCACCATGTGCCTCAGTTTCCCCGTCAGAGCCAGGTGGCGGCTCTGCAAATTCCTCCCAGGGAGGGAGGGGAGCAGATTATGACGCGCTGGGGCGGGGCAGAATTCCACCTCTGCGTCGCCCACGTGGACGGGGTCTCCCGGCTCCTCAGCCCTCACCCAATCAGCTTGAGTATAGGCCACAGCTTGTGTCTCAGAGAGTAGTCACAGTCCAGTCTGCAGAGCACAGTGCAGGCCAAGGGCCTGGTGACAGGTGCGCTGGACAGGCAACTCCAGCCTCCCAGAGACCGTGAGAGTCTATGGGCCTGAGACTCTGAGCCTCTGTCCCACGTTTGTGGGAGGAACTAGAGAAGGGGCAGAGGGAATGTGCCACAGTGATGCAGAGCTGGAAGGATACACGGGCCATTGGCACAGGCACCTCTTCACCCGACAGCTGGCCCCTGGCTCAGCTTTACTGGAGGATGGACAGATTCTGCAGGAAGACGCAACCCTGGTAACAAGCTTGGCAGTAATTACAGGCTGAGCAGCACTTGAGAGCTTCTTGGAGACCCCTGGCCAGCTCTCTTACACAGAGGATTCCCTGGCATTTTCATCTCACATGCATGGCCACTAGAGCGCTGGGGTGAGCACGCTGCTCTTGCTCTTGTTGGGGCATGACCCGGGACCCTGGGCACCCTACCGTCCCCTCCCCAGCTGCTGCGCGGCCACTTAGCTCTGGAAGCGAGTTTCCGATGCTGCCCCAGAGCCCAAGGGCATGAGTGGTGTGAAGGCTGGACCCGCAGGGGCTGTTGGGCACAGAGTTGCTTTAAAGTGTCATGTTTTATGTTAAAAATTCATGCGAATTTTCATCTTACTTCAATGTACCAGTGTCAAATTGAATACTAAAAGCACACACGTGTGCATGTGTGCACACACACATACACCCACACACACACACGTGCATTTCAACAGAAAACCACCATGCTGAACCAATGGTCCAGGAGTACACTGAGTCCAGAGTCCCTGCCACCTGCCAGTGACTGTCCCGTGTGCCTCAGGCCAAGGGCTCACAGCCTGTTTCCTCACTCAGTCCCCTGTACTCAGGATGAGCTGTGAACCAGGCCAAAGTCTTGTCTTGGGGACACTTCGGGTGGTGCAAGGGGCAAAGGTCCATTCACCAGGAGGCAGAGCTGGTGCGATGAGGTGGCTGAGTCCCCTCACCCATGGTCACTTGGTCCAGCAGCCCTCTGATGACCAGTGTGGCCAGGCAGTTTTGGGAGGAAAGGGAGAGGCCCTGGGCAGGTCATACAGCTTCTCAGAGGTTAAGCAGAGTTGGGGGGGGTGGCCTAGGCCCTGGACCCAATCACTGCTGTCTCTAAGCAGCTCGGGACAACAGTAGGCAGATCTGTCCCCATCCAGTGGGTCCCTGAGACCTGGCACCCCAGCTGCAGGAACTGCGGGAGAGGCACTGGCCTGGAGCTCCCTGCCGATGAGCTGTGGCCCTCCCTGGTCCTGAGGATGGCTCTGCAAGGATTGGTTGCACAGCAGGCTCCCTCCACCCCGTGCCTTTCTGCTGGACTGGAAGCTACACTCAACACCACAGCTGTAGATGGTGTCACGGCCTGAACTTGGCCCGAGCAAAGGTGCCCGCCTGGCACTGCTGAGCACAATTTCCTTTGGAAATGGGGTCTTTGCAGCTCTGCTCAGGGAGAGATGGGGTGTTTCCAGCATGATCAAGGTCCACTACCCAAAGGAGAACTGGACACCAGCACACATGGGAAGACGACACGGAGATGTGTGGGAGGAGGACAACCCAGCAGCGATGGAGCCACAAGCCAGGAGCGCCAAGGATGGCAGAGCCCTGGATGCCACAAGCCTGGCAGGGAGAGCTTTGCCTTCGAGTCACAGGAAGACCATGTGCCAGCTATACCTTGATCGCAGCTTCTGGTTTCCAGGATGCAGGGGGGCAGCTGTCTGCAGCCCGGGTGTGCAACTCACAGTCATGGCTACGAATCTCATTTAGTCCTTGGAATAGTGGTCAGTGCTGTGGTCACTCAACTTGGAGACAGAGACCATGGTTTAGCAGGGCAGAGGAAGCAAGAGCTGCTGGCCCCTTTGGGCTCATGTGTGATCCTGGTCGCTTCTCATCCCCGGGTCAGGGCTGGTCCATGTTTGGGAGAGACCAGACGCCCTCTGGGAATGTGGTCAGTGTGAGCATGGAGGCTGCGTGCTGGCACATGGCACAGACATGCCCAGGTTAGGGCCTTGCTAGAGGGCAGAGGACAGCAGGACTTGGAAAACATCCAAAGAGAGGGATGGAATCCCTGCTGCTGGCTGGTTTGCATGTTTTTAAGGAAGCTCTTTGGCTTGAGGGAGGATGAGCGACAGGGAGGGGCATCTTCCTACCCATCCACACAATCATCCCCCCCCACCATCCACCCTTCCACCTGTCCCCCCCACCCCCCATCCATCCACTATCTGTGCAGTGCCCATGGTTGAAGGGTGCTGTGGCCTGGCAGGGGGAAGCAGGACTCGGGGAGCACTAAGGCCCCAGGGACACTCACATGGCTGGATTGTTTTGAACCTGAAGCTGGTTCAAACAATTCTGCTGGTTCTTTCAGCCCAGCAGTGTATGTTTGGAGCGTGAAAAGCCAGCCTCACGGCCACTGCCAGCCAGCTACCTTCCTGTCCCCTCCCCTCCTTTTACGGCTTCTCTGAGCCTCTGCATCCTTGCTAGGACCTGAACCCTTCTGTGCAGAAGGGAGGACAGGAGCATGCTCCCACTGCAGAGGGGCATGTGGCAAGGTGGAGAGATGAGTTCTGGAGCCGAGTAGACCTCAGAGACAGCTGGCTGTCCTGCTTATTAGCCGGTGCACCCTTGGGTCACTGTATGACCTTCCTGGGTCTCCTTGTCCCGCTCTCTCTGCAGAGGGCAGACCCCAGGCTCCGGGATTGCTTAATCACTACGCTCTTTCTGTGTGCTGTGACAGGCAGAGTAAAACCCCCCGTGATGTGCACACCCCAACACCCAGACTCTGTGAATGTCAAGTTCAGTGATAAGCATGACTTCACAGATAGGTCCCGTTAAAGATGCTCCTTACATCATCCAGATGGGCCTAGTGTCGCCTCAGGGTGCTCGCAAGAGGGCAGTAGGAGGTCAGAGACTGCTGGAGACCTGTGCTGCTGGCTTTGAAGATGGAGGGGGAACAGGGCCTGGGGTACTTAGAGGGGAGAAAAGGCAGAGTTTCTCTCCAGAGCTCCAGAAGGATAGGACCTGCTGTGCCTGCTGGTGGCTGTCCAGCCTTAGCTTACCCTGCTGACCTCCGGAGCTGGACGTTAGTACTGTGCGTTTGTTGTGAGCCACAGAGTCCCCTGCTGTGACTTGTGCTTCCCTCGAAGCTGGGGTCACAGGGAGCTTGTGCTCCAGGCTCTGGCCACAAGTCCATGGCCTGGCTGCTGTCCCTGCTCTGGTCCCCACTGGTCTCTGCTCTGACAATCTCATTGCTGAGGGGGCTCTGTTCATTGCACTCAGTCCACCGTGGCTGCCAGGATTTGCCCTGGTCTTTCCTGCCCAGGAGTTGCATGGGCAGGGCCACTCCTCTCTGGGAAGTGTGCCTCAATGCGTGGATTGCTTATCTCTTTCCTTGACCCACCAAGCTGGAGATATTTTTTAAAAAGTGATTGTGATTCTTATGGGAGGGTAGCTTTAATGTCCTCAGCCAGATCTGTGTGTGTGCTCCTCCCCTTCCACCCCCGTGAAATGCTTTGCTTTATAAATGTGCTTCTCACAAGCCTGTCTTCCTCACACAGCCCAGCAGGTGTTTGTAGGTCCATCCCGTCCTCAGCAAGGCGGCTAGGGAGACGCAAGCACCAGCCTAAGGCCTTCCTGAGAGGAAGTCACAGAGCGGGGGAGACAGCAAGAATGCACGGGGTTGCTTGTGCCTATGGCAGAGGGCACCCCTGGTGTGACGCACAGCAAGGCTGAGACCAGACCCCCGAGCAGCATTGAGCCACCTTGCCATGGGGCTTCTTATCAGGTCTCATCTTCACTGGCGTTGAGTCGGCTGGACCTTCCTGACCTTGTCACCAGGCATGTGTTCCCACCTTTGCCACCTCGAGCCTTCATGTTGTGCCCCTCACTGGCAGCAATGCCAGCAGCCTGTCGTGGAGCACTGCACTCATGACTTTTTATGTGATTTTTCAAAACTGATCTGCATTTCCTGGGCTGGGTCCCAGTGTGTGAGACTGTGGTTAGGTATATGAATGAATTGTAATATACAGCTAATACTACCTTGTAATTACTCGGGTATAAGAGAGTAATTACATGGGTAATTGTGCTCCGTAATTGGCTGCACCGCCCGCTCTGTAAATTGTGTTGCTCTTGATGGTTGCGGGCGAGGTAACTGCTCCACGCAGGTCATAAATAGATACCTAAGGACACCGCCGAGATATGAATTCTAATCGTCATGTAATTAGAGTGCAATTAAATAGTTATTTATCCCATATAAATTAGCCATTAGCCATTCTGTGAAGCCCCAGCCTGCCACACTTGGAGAGCAATGTGGCACCTCCCTCCCTGCGGTCCTGAGTGCCCCGGGGCCGGGCGCTGGGAGGAGGGCTGTCTCAGCTCTGGCTGTGGGTTGTTGGCATCTGACCTCAGCATTCTCCAGCTATTTTTCTGATCAGGGCCGGAAGGTAAATACCTGGGGGAGGACTCTGACTTCACACCGGAGGTCTTTCCCTCCTGGGTGGAGAGGACAGGGACAGAGTGCCAGAAGGAGCTGTGCCTTCCTGAAATGCTGCCTGAGATGACAACCCACCCGGGCGAGAGGGAGGAGTGCTGTGTGCCTCAGACGCTCCACACATTGTCAGGGTGGGTGTTGTAGGTTGTCTAAGGCTGGGGTCCCTGGGGCTGGAGGTCACCTCATTATGACGAAGGGGGGCTTCATCGTGACACCCACCCTGTCCTCTCCATATGGACCCCTTGGCCCTACCCAGCTCCTACTCAGCCAGGAATACTGAACCTGCCAGGCAGCTCTGCTGCGAGACCTTCCAGCGTTAAGGTGTCCCATCCCCAGACAAATTTATTCGCCACTTTTGAAGGGTCTGAGGGGCAAAGTTTTGGAGTAAGTGGAGATAGAAAGATGGAAAAGGTGGCCTTGTTCTGGGCACCCTGGCAGAGACTTGTGAGACAGCTGTGTGCCAGCATGGAGGCTGGCAGGGCAAGAGGAGGGACAGCCACGTGGTGATCCCTGGGAGCCAGCTATGCAGAGGGGCCCAAAAGCCCGGGCTGCATGGCAGTCACCCAGACACTGATGGTGCCTGAGGTCAGCATTGGCAAAACCCCAGAAATGGGGCAGTGCTGCCCCTTGAGGTGCCTCTGCTCAGGCCTCTCTGGAAATGGGCTCAGATCTGAGGCCCACTCCGCCGCCTTCAGGGACAGCAGTCCCTCTTTGCCAGTGTGATGGTAATTGCGTGTGACGGGCCATTTCAGAACCTCGGGCCCTGTGAACACACACTATTAAACTGTCTCTTTGCAATGGCCACGCTCCCGAGGAGTGGTCAGGGGCAGTCCCTCTGAAATTGCCTGCAAATGACTCAGAGTAGGCAGATTCTGATGGTACTTCCTAGCAGGGTACTTCCACCCTGACTCCCACATTACAGAGCCTCAAGGGCCCCAGGAGAATGCCCAGCACCCACACCAGCCTGTGCAGGTGCAGGGACAGCACAGGGAGATGCCAAGACAGAGCCCACCAGCAGCGCCTTGGCCAGCTTCATTCCCAGGCCAACAGGAAGGAGAGACAACCTCTTTCTCACTCATGCAAGTGTTTAGGGGCAGAGAAGCAGGTGGAGCCCACGTTTTCCTTCCCCCTGGGAAACTCAGGACGGAGCCAACACCATGGAAAGACAGAGGAGCCCAAAACCAGTCCTGGGCTGGCGAGAATATATGAGCGTAAATTCCAGTGTTCACAGAAAGGAGAGCACAGATATGTTTAAGAACATGCACTCATACTACTAGGCACTGCAGTTCACTCTCCATCTGTCTGTCTACTGAGCAGCCCACTCCCTGTGCACCCTCCCCATCCTCCACCTGACCCCGTTCATCTGACCGGTATAACATACTCTGACTCCGCTCTGCTCGGCAGGGAGGCCGGTGTGCAGAAACACAGAAAGGGCAGTTGACCCTGTGCGAATGGCTCCGTGCAGCCCGGAAGAGGGCAGCTCACTCTGACTTTGAACAGCCACCAACCCCAGAAAGTGCGCCCGTCTTTGTTCTTCCTTCCCCCGCTCCCCACGGGGTGGTGGGTGGCAGATGGCCTGTCCTACGTGAGCCTCAGCGACTTCGTCTGTACCTGGGGGTTGACTTCCCCCTCTGGCTCCTGGCTGTTGTGAGGTCCAAGGAAAGGCAAATGCGCAGGGACTGTGATGGGCTCGTGAGCTGCATAGACTGAGTGTCCTGCAGCGTGAGGATTCATTCTCATATCACACTTAAGTAGGTAGAGATTAATAACTAACTGTGGAGATGAGGATTCAATTAAGCGCTGCAGGCTACCTTCTGTTGTCACAATGATTACCCTTCTCTCACCTGCTGAGCACCCCCACAGATCTCCCCGAGTCGGTGGCGCTGTCAGTGGGTCTCTTCCTGTGTGTTGGAAGCGCTCCGCGTGGCACGTGCCCTTGGGAAAGGGCAGGGTCCCCAGTGGAGACAGCCTTCGCCGCCACATAGCACGTTGCTGGGTGGGGAGCAGGTGGTGCTGGTGGGCATCAACAGCCCAGGGCTCTGGGTCCTGGTCCTGAACATACTCCACCCTTGCTGCCATCAGCAGAAGGCAACCCATGACTCAGAGAAGGGGGCGACTCAGAAGTGGACCGTGTGACACCAGCCTCCATGCCCAGTGGGGCCCCTCCCCTGAAAGAGGATGCTGGCCCCTGCCGCTCACCCATTCCCCAGGGTCCAGCTGGCCTGGGTGACCACAGCAAGCTCCCATCCCACTCCACACTCTGCGTGTCACCCGGGAGATGGGAAACAGCAGCACCCCCGCTGGGGTGGCTGCAGGGCCCAGCAAGCTGCTCCCCAGGGACCCCAGCCAAGTCAGTGCCTGGTGGCACGAAGACCCCACCCTGTGAGTGTTGTCATGAAGCCTTGCCACCCTTCTGGTTGGGGGGCAGGAAGGGGTGCTCAGAGTATCCTTGGAACAATGCTCCCGGCCTTGCGGTTCAGGGCACAGGAAGAGCGCTGCAGTGCCGAGATGCGGCCACTGACCTGTTTGTGGTCTCGCCGTCCTTGCCGGCGCCTGCCAGGCCTTGTGGTCTATTTACTCAGTGTCTGCAGAGCCCAAGGTGTGCTGGGGCTGGTGGAGTGTTATTGTCTCCCGCAGAGGTTGAGTCTCCAGCTGGCAGTGGGTGGCAGGTGAGGAAGACAGAGGTCAGGCAGGTGACACAGGCTCTGCCTCTAAGGGGGGCGACGGCCCGTCCTCTGAACTCCTGAGCCGAGTGAAAGAGGGTGGATGCGTATGGGCACCTGGGCCCCTCCCTCTGCCCTGCCAACTCCTAACAATGGTAAGGAAGGGGTAGGATCAGGGCGTGGTGCTGTTTAACTGTCATCCCTGCACTCTGGGAAGTTGAGGCAGGGGATGGCGAGTCTGAGGCGAGTCCAGGCAATTTAGCAAGACCCGGTCTTAAAATAAAAATAAATAAAAAGGGCTGAGGATTTAGTTCTGTGTTCCCCTGGTTCCATCCTCAGTACTGAGAAGGAGAGGAAGAAGAGGAAGAAGGAAGGAAGAAGGGAAGAGGGAGGAAGAGAAGGGGGAGGACGGAGGTGAGGAGCCTGGCAGGCTGGTCTGCACTCCAGGCTCTCAAATTGTCACCCTGATGCTTTCTGTGACCCTGCTATGGAGGAACAGAGACTTGATGGCATCCATTCTTCTCTGATATTGATCTTTTAAAGGCTGCATAATGAGACCCAGGAGCTGATACCCTCTGCGGTCACCGGGGCTGAAATGTAGCCTGGAAGCCAGGTGCGGGCAAGGCTAGGAGCAGGATGGAGCGCTCTGTGCACCGGGGACAGTCAGTGGGTGGTCCATGTGCTGGGCTTTCTAGGCTTCCAGACCCGGCCCATGAAGGTCATCTCCTGCCAGACCCTCAGGAGACAGAGGTCCATAGCCAGCTCTCATGGTGCCCGGGTCTCCAGAGGCCTGGTCAGTGGCATGTGGTCCCGATGGGGCTTTCTGACCCTTTGATCAGACCCACTTTGGGCTTTCATCGTCTCACTGGGCTCCTGGCCTGGGAGCAGGAGCACTGCGTAGCCCTTGATCCAAGCTCCAGGGTCCAGGAGCTACAGATATATAGGGCAGGGACAGATATACAGGGCAGGGCTTAAGGTCCGGCTGGCGTGGGTGGCTCCTGAAGTTAGGCTTCCTTTCCACCCATTCATCTCCCCTCTTCCCACCCACTCACTCATCCACCCACCATCCACCGTCACTTAGTATTTCTAGAGGACTTGGTCAGCTTGCACCCGGCCCAGGGAGGTGCTAGTAGCAGACCCTCTCTCTGATGTGCTAAAAACATGGCGCGAGCAGGCATCTAGTAAACAGCGACGGAGTTCATTGCAATTGCTTCTTGCTTTTAATCAGTTATTACATTGATTGCATTTGATTACACCTGTGTTAGATTTGGGGCGAAAAGAAGTTTGGGTCCTCTGACTGTTACAAAGCACTTGATTCAGTCCATGGGTCATGAGATAATAGTCATGAGCTCTGCTCAACAGAACATGCCAGGCCTGGGGTATGTGGGAGGCAGTATGTGGTGACAGTGTGGGTGGCTGTGCAGGCAGGAAAGGGACATGGCCGGGGATAGCAGGTTTGGAAGACTCAGAGGAGTCTGGGCTTCCCTGGAGAACAGGGTGTGGTAAAGTTTTCTGAGAAGAGTGGCAGGACCAGTGTTGCAGGCTCAGCGGGCTCCATATTGTCTCTGTCACATGTTCCACTTGGATTTCTTTCTTTGTCATTTTACACACGCCGGTGTCAGGGACTGGAGGCCCTGTAGCGGTGAGCCCCAAGCGAGGCTGCGTGCGATCACAGACGTATGTTCTGCTCAGGTTCCTGGAGCCCAGAAAGGAGGCCCAAGAGCAGCTGGGAGGGCACTTTCTCTACGGCCCAGGAAGGTGCGTCCGGCTCTTCCTGCTGCTGGTGGTCAGGGCCATGCTTGCTTGTCTCCTACTCTCCTCAGTCTTCTCAGCCTCCTCCCCCCGTGTGGGTCCCAGAGGACTGTGGGACTGTGGGAGGGGACGAGGGGATGGTTAGGAGGGAGGAGCTCGTCTTTACCAGCTGGCTGTGGGACTCTGGGCCTTCCAGCAGACTCAGGGTTTGTTTTAATGTCTGTATCTTTGATCCAGGTTGATCTTCTGGTTGTTGGCAGTACTGGCGCTGAGCTTCAGACACTGACTCTGATCCCGTGCTGATTTTTCAAGTGCACTTTGAAGAGTTTTACTCTGACGTCACTTTGGATGTACAGAGAAATGATGAATGTGCTGAGAATTATCACGTACTTTGCCCTCTGTTTCCTGTGTTGTCGGATGTCCTCTTAGGATGTTATATTTGTCATGACCAAAAAGCCTGTATCAGTGCTTTCTGATTAACACAAATCTGTACTCTACTCAGAGTTCCTTAGTTTTCTCTGCCATCCTTGTCTAGGACCCAACCGAGGTCAGTGTCCTGTTCAGTTGTCCTGTCCCTAACGGGGCCCCTGGACCCCAGAATAGCTCTGTAGACTTTCCTGTGAGCCCTGACATTTTGAAGAGTGCTGGCTGACACAGTGAAGGGTGTCATCCCAGGGCTTGATTGGATGCGCCCCTTGTGCTGAGTCTGGGGTTACTGTGGAGGTTCAGGGGGACTGTGGGGTGATGTTCTAGCTGCCTCATGTCACACCAAGGGCCCGCACTGCCCCCAGAACACAGTCCTGACACTGGCCTCGGTCACTGGCCTGAGCTGCTGTCTGTCCGGTTTCTCTTGGGAAGGAGTTGCCCCCAGGCATTGTCTGTGCAAGTGACCTGGAATTCTTCTGCATGGGTGATCTGTCTCTTTTCCCGGTTTATTCACATAGTCAATCATTTATTTATATGAGGATGGATTCATGAATATTTATGTCTTCCCTTCGGCTGTAATCCAGTAATGCTGTGTTTATTTTCATTCGAGTCATCCCAGCACTTGTAGTGGAGGGTCTGTTGGCTGCCCCTGTGTCCCTGTGACAGCTGACTGCCCCCCCTGCCAGAGGCCCCAGCTTTGCCGGCTTCTGGTGTCCTTGGCTTCTCAGAGTCTTTGCATAGCACCCCTAGGCCAACAAAACAAATGAGCAAACATCACAAGACCCTAAAATGTCACTTGTTAACTTGGTCCAAACACTTAGCAATGACACAGTAGTCATTTTTTAAAAGATATAAAGGAAAATACTTTCCTTTCATTCCTCATGCTGCTTGCTGGCCAAATGTATCCCAAATGTGAACAGCATCCTCTCCTGCCCTGGCCTCAGGCCAGAAGGCAGGACACACACACCACACACAGACAACACACACATACACACACACACACACACACACACACCCCTCAGTCCACACCGATTTTCCATTTTACCACAGCCACCACTACAATTCAGCTTCAAGCCCCTAGTATCCCTGAAAAGGATTCAGGGTGGTCAGTGTTGAACCTACAAATGACCCCAAGCTGGTAGTTGGTACAAAATCTAAGTTTTCCTGGAAAACTTAAAATAACCCTTTGACAATGTTGCTGCCATATGTGGGTACCCACAGTTTGGGAACCGAGCCAGAATGCAGAAGTTACTGCTTCTACAAGGTTATGAGAGGGAATTCTGCCCAATTCACTTCATCTGCTGGTATGAGCAGAGAATGAAGGGAATATTCAAATAAAACTGTTAAGCACATCAAAGTAAGACACAGGGCCACGAACCCCCTCCAAAGGCTCCCCCTGGATGGGAAGACGCCTCTCTCACCATTCTGAAGCGTGCGGGAAGTCTTGTGTGGGTCCTTTGCAGGGACCTCTCCCTGCCCATCCGTGTGCATGAGCGTCACAATAAACACATGCAGGGAACATGTGTGTTCCAATAGACACTTGGTCTCAGGCTCATGACATGCTAAGAGTAAAGTGCTTTCTCTTTTGTGGATACTTTAGTGGCTCTTCTGGGGTCATTTTGGGTTTCTCGAGACCCCGGTCACAAGTTCCATGAGGAGGTGTTGGGCCCGGGCAGGGCTGGGCATGAGCCGATGCTTGACGATGAGTGTGCGGCCATGTTTCTCTGTCTCAGCTCAGGGCACGGTCTGCCTCGAAGCTGTCACTGGCCGCTGAAGCTCTGCCCGGTGGGGGCGGGGCAGGGTCCACCTGGGATTCCTGCCAGGTCTGTTCTGAAGACTGACTGTGGTTTAATGCGTTACTGATGGTGCAGGTGAGGAGGAGAGAGCGTATCCATTACAGGGCTCTGTGACCAGGGGATGGGCCGTGCATAATGGGCTGGATGGCGGCTGGCTTCTGGGAGCCCTGATTTATGGGCTTGTAAAGCAATGGCCGGAGCAGCTGGTACAGGTGGACAACTGAGTGTCCCCACCTGTGCAGACAGCGGCTGGACAATCCTCAGAGCCTTCCAGAGGCTGTGACCCTGCTGGTCTGGTCCCTATGCAGGGGACAGTCAGGCCTGTGTGCCCGGGGGGTGGTTGGCCCTTCCACAGCCACCTTTCCACTGTTTTCAGAGGGAATAAGTCTGTTCCTGGGGCTGCATGTGCCCCCTGGGGACAGCCTGGTGGTGCAGAGGGTAGGACAGCATGGCGAGGGCCATGCTGGGTGCTGATCACTGCACATGGCCACCTGGAGCAGACTGGTTCCTCCCAGCTGGGCAGATGTGTGCTCAGCCCCATGCACGGTGGGTGGGTGCTCAGTCTTCTTCACTCCTGCCTTCCTTCTGCAACCCTGCAATGGACAGGACCATCCCACCTCAGGGGGCAGCCAAGAGGTCCCTAAGGCTGACCATGGTTGGGTGGGCTCAGAGAACCAGGCAGGGGTCCCAGGGCCTCTGTCCTCATGAGCCAGGATATTGGCAGAGGGAGAATGAGTGTCGCCCACACCTGCCCCTGCTTCAGGGGTTTGCCCTCCCCCTTCACTCCCAGGCAGATGCGTGGGGCCAGCTAGAGCACTGAGGCCAGGTTTGACTGTGCAGGGCCTTGGTGACTCCAGGCCATAGAGAGGGGGCTGCCTGTGTACTGAGCACCAAGCAGGGTGCATCATACAGCTAGCAGGGAGCTGCCAGGCCAGAGTGGCCTTTCATGGGTGTTCTAGAGGCCAGAGTCCTAGGCCCAGGGCCCCTGGAGAGTCCAGCATAGCCAGGGCTGCCCAGGTGCATCTGAAGATCACCCCTGGGATCAAAGCATCCTCACCTTCTCAGCTATCCTGGCGTCTGCAAAACCTGGGAAGCCTCCTGCCCTGGAAGGGAGGTCCTGGGCTCCCCATGAGTAGAGACTTCTGAGGCCAGAGACACAGAGGGTTGCTACAGAGACCTGCCTACAGCCCAGGGCCCTGCACCTCCCAGGTGCCAGCCACTGACATACATGTAGTATTCATGCTCTGCCAGCATGGAGTGTTCACTGTAAACATACAAATCATACTTCGTCTCGGCAGCACTGGGGTTGAGGCAGGGCCTCTGCTGCCTCACAGCCCTTATTTTGTCCAGAGACAGGATCTCTTGCCAATTTGCTGAGTTCCTGTGGCTGCATCCAAATTCATAGTCCTCCACCTCCGCCTCCTAGAGTGACAGGATTTCAGGCTTTTGTATCAGGCCTGGGTCACTTCATACAGGATGAGCTCAAGATCCAGTACAGCATTATAATTCACATTTTCTCCTGTGAAGTTTGCAGCTGAAATTTAAATTGAAGTAATACTTCCGCAGAAGCAGGGGGATAACTCGCCCTCGCTGTCTGAAGTCTCCTAACCTTGGGTTTGCTTCCTTGGTGGAGCAGATGCCTCCTGGGCACCGGCACAGACGCAGAGGGGAGGGTGGTGTCACATCACCTCTGAAACTCAAATCTTACTTCTGGCCTTTTCCAACGCTCCGACTTCCGGTCGGCCCTTCTCAGTTAGCAGTCAGTTTTCTTGCAAACACACCAGAAATTGTTACATTTCTCATCTCTTTTGAACAAATAAGGTATAAACACATGGACACTCCTGGTTTGGAAGACTTTTAAAGAGGCTGAGAAATTTGTTTCCAGGTTTTAAGGTCTGCGCCTCCGAGAGGTTCCTAAGCGATGCTTGCAGCCTGATAGCATGGCAACTGTGCCAGCGGCTGCTTTCACAGTGCCCTCTGCAGCGGAAACTTCCTCCAAGGAGCAAGCTTCTTCTCACTTGTTATTAAAGTGGCTCGTGATCTTGCAGGGGCAACTTGTGTGTGTTGGTTCTTCCTAAAAGTCTGAGCAGAGTGGCGCATGGGTGGTAACAGCACATTGGGAACATGTGTTTTTGGCAAAAGAAAGACATGGACTCCACCTTCAGGCTCAGCAGTCTTGACGTGCCAGCCTCACCTGTGTCTGACACGTGTCTGCTTTGCAGAACGCAGGTCAGGGCACCTGGGACCTGGTGCGGGGTCACAAGGCAGAGACACGGGGCTGGTGGTGTGAGACTCGGAGAACCGTGGGCTCTGTTCAGCTTGGCTGGAAAACCACCTCGAGCTGCTGGTGGGAGCCTGGTGTCGGCTGGTTCACTCTCAGAGTGAGACTGCAAGACAGGCTCCCGCTGGCCAGACCCCAGGCTCGCACCATTTTGTGGACGTGGCGGACTGCCCAGGGTGCCATTTCCTAGCCAGGCTTGGTGGTGCTCACCTGTAATCCCAGCACTCTGGGAGGCTGAGGCAGGAGGGCTGTAAGTTTGAACCCCACCTGGGCAAGTTAGTGACTTAGCAAAATAGAAAATAGAAAAATAGAAAATTTCTGTCTCAAAATAGAAGATAAAAAAATGTAGAGGTGTAGCTCAGTGCAAAGGCCCTGGCTTCAATCCCCAGTAGTGGAGAAAAAAATCTTGTGAGCTACATGCAGAATATAAATGGAAGCAGTTGAAGTTGATTCTGACAATATACTTTATTTAATCCAGGATATCCAAAAAAATGATCATACTAGCAAATAACTGATATAAAAGCTATCACAAGCGTTTACATTTTTTTTATAGACTGAATCTTTGAAATTCAGTGTGTTTGACACATATAGTTTGTATCAATTCAACCTCTCAATTTTCCCTGGAAATTGCTTGACCTATATTTAGATTTCAGAAAAATTACATTTGAAGAAGTAGTCTCATGTGTCCAAGTTGTTCCAAAGATATTTAGGTTTTCCAGCACAGAATCAAATATCAGTTTTTCTAAATTAAGTTTAAATTAAGTTAATGTGTTTATTCCCAGTCAGACTGAGAGCAGGGGCCACCCAGGAGTGACAAAGCCTCTGTGGGATGGAGACCGGGCCTGGCTTTGGACTGACCTGGGCTCTGCACAGTGGCTCTTTGTCCTCAGGGACTGAGCCACGTACCCAGCTGGCTGAGGTGTGTAGTGGGCGAGGAAGGTAGATTTTCTGATGTTTCTGTTTCCTTTTGGTAATTTGACAAAAGAATGATCCAAGTTCATAATTAAGAAGTTAGTTTTTTCAGTGCTGGACGTGGTGGCTCACGCCTGTAATCCCAGCACTCGGGAGGCAGAGACAGGAGGATTGCTGAGTTCAAGGTTTGCCTGGGCTACATAGTGAGCTCAGAGCCAGCCTGAACTACAAAGCGAGACCCTGTCTCAAAAAAAAAAAAAAAAAAAAGGAAGAAGTTAGTTTGTTGCAAAGCTCCATTGGTTCGTGAGTTGACGGAGTTGGGACTTTCACGTGCCCGGGGCATGTCAGAGCTCAGCGAGCAAACGGGGCTGTAGGGACAGGCGCACAGCTGTCTGGACGCTGAGCAGGGCAGGACACTCTCAGTGAAAGCTGGATGGAGGAGCCAGGTGTTTTCCCCACTGCCCAAAGCTGTGTCCACCCAGTGTCCCATCTCCTGGCCTGGCAGCTGCTGGGAAGAACCGTGATGCAGTCCCGAAATGGAGGCTGCTAGTGAGCGGCTTTCTTGTGCAGACACCAGGGTGAAATGTTAAAATTTTAAAAGCCTATCACAGTGAAAGACACACTTCCAGGGAGGTACTTCACCATCCCCTCCTGGCCCTGGACACTCATCCTTTCCCTCTCGCTGCTTCCTGAAGCTTCCCTGGAGGCCTCTTTTGTGAACGCCTCAGAGAAAGGTGATCCTAGGTACTGTTAGGCTGCTGCCGCTGCCACCAGTAAGGTGCGGCTCGCACATACGACACTCTGTCCCCTGGATCTGGCGCTGGGCCACCCCGGCTCTTCCCCAAAGTCAGAGTAACTGTGAAAGGAAACCATTTCAATGGAGCACAGGCTGCCGAGGCAGGTGTGGCAGCGCTGAGACCTCGGTCTGAGCTCCCCCAGGTTGGGTCCTGCTCTACGGGCAGCACTGCATGGGGGACGCAGCCTGGGTGGTGCAAGTGGGAGGCCCAGATGGAGAGATGGCACTGTCTTGAGGAGGAAGGGGCAGAGGCACAGCAGAGGATGTCAGGGCGGCGTCCCATACAGTCTCGGGACCTCGCCATACGCGCCATTGTGTGAAGTCAGCCTGGCCCTAACTCTTATGCCCTCTTGTCGAGTCTGTCTGTTACCATTTCCCCAGCATGGATATGGATGCATGCATAATTTTAATCATTACTTGTATTATTGTGACAGTTGTATTTATTTTATTTTAAAATAACCCTATGCTGAGCACCTACAGAATTCTATGCCTCTGGCTAGCCCACACCCGCTCAAGCCCATGTCTGTGTGTACATGCTTATGTGCATTAGGTTTAGACGTGTATATACTGCACACATGTTGCATGTATGTGTGTGCATTTGTGTTTGCATGCATCTGCGCTGAGTGTTGTCCTCTCCCCAGCACAGTGGAGCACATGGACCCGGGGACCGCTTTCCCACTGTCATTGGCGGCCAAGTTGGGACCCACTGACCCCAGTCCTGGAGCCCCCTGTGCTGTCCTCAGGGCTGGTGTGAACAGGAGTCCGTGTCCTCTGTGGTTTCTCCCCCCGAGCACTGTGGGCACCTCCGGGAGTGTCCGCTTTGCCCCTGACCAGGGGCACGAGGAGGTGGAGGACAGATAGCCCATCATCTCTGAGCTGAGGAAGAGACTGTGGCACGGGGTGGGGAGGTGGAGACGGCTCCCAGCTGGGAGGGTCCCCTGTGGCTGCAGGGGCTCAGGGTGACCTGGTGGCCTTAGGCTGGCAAATGTAGAACTAAGGAGTCACGGTGCCCAAAGGAGACCAGTTATTCTATACATTTAAGCTCCTCAAAATCAGGCCTGGAGGTGGGAAGAGGTTGTTACTCACAATATATTCTGCTAAAATGTTTTTATTAAGATTTTACTTTTGGCAGGGGCGGGGGGGGTATGGTAGAGTCCTTAACTGTCTATCCTCATCTTTTTGCCAGCTTTTTCTGTTTGCTTTTACATTTCTAAGCTTAACTGTGTTCACAGGTTGAACTGGCCCTTCAAACAGGGGCTACAAACAGGGATAATGGAAAAGTTGGTGCCACTCCTGAGCGGGACAGGCACAGCGTGATCACCGGCCCCAAGGCCTTGTGTGGGGATCCTGCCTCCTATGCGACACTCAGAGTCTGAGCACTGGTACAAGGGGAGGGAGGTAGGGCTGTGGAGGGGACAGTTCTGATTGCCCACTGGCTAGCACCCGAGGTACAGTGGTCATCACGTTGCGGCTGTGTGCTGTGTTCCGTCCACTGTCTCCAGTCCTTGCAGTGACCCAGGGGAGGTGTGCTGTCTCCATTTCACAGATGTGGAGACTGAGGCTTCAGGGGGCACTTGCTCAGTCTCCAAGCCGGAGAGGCCAGGCCTGGGGATGGAACCCTGTTACCTGTTAACTTTCCTGTGCTCTAGACTTTTTTAAAGTTATGATATTTTTTTAAGGGGAAAGAGCAGAATGTGCCTACAAACATATAGATTCTAATGCAAATGTGGATAAACACTTATAAAGAAGTTCAGCCTATTTTAACATGAGGCAAATCAAATGACGAGGTGCTATTTTTACTCCTTAACCTGGAAAAACCAAGAGCTCAGCAGCAGCAGGGTGGGGGTACAGGACACAAACCTTCCATTCTTGCTGTTCTGTTATTATTATTTATTTATTTATAACTTTTTGAAGTACCAGGGATTGATCTCGGGCCCTTGTGCATCCAAGGTTGGCGCAGTACTGCTTGAGCTAAATCCCCAGCCCCTCTGTTGTTAGTTTTTAAACAAAACATTAGACCAAGAACTCTTGCGCACTAAAGAAACATGAGGCACCAACCCTGTGTGGGCCCTGCTGTGAGGGTGGGGCGCCCAGCAGCTCCCTCTGCTCACAGGTGCCAAGTCCCCCAGGCAGGAGCCCCTGTGCCCACCTTGGGGTCCTAGGTACTGTCTGCCATGCTGAGCTGCTCAGCCCTGCCCCCTGCCCACCCTGAAGCCCAGAGCCAAGACCTGGCCCCCTCTGCAGCAATGTGTGCTTATCATAGGCAACTTGAATCAGCTGCTCTCCTGTTGCTGGGACGAACTATCCAGCACCAGGACTGACAGGAGAGTCTGGATTGGCTGCTGGTGTCAGTGGGCTCGGTCTGTGCTGGCCGCCTGTGTCAGTGGGCTCGGTCTCTGCTCTCAGGCTCCCGGGTGGAGCAGCCTGGGGGAGGCCTAGTGGAGAAAAGCTGCCCAGCTGGGCAGCCAGGAGGTGGAGAGAGAAGGGAGGGGACAGGGCAAGAGCACACCTCCAGGCCACACTCTCCGGCCTCCCACTTCCAGCCAGGTCCCTCCTCCCACAGCACATTCCGACCCCTCAGCTGCTTCCTGGTGCTTGGTACACTGGGTGCGACTGCAGACTACAGCCATGTTTAAAGTTTAAAGATGTGTGACGGTAACAGATGAGCTGTTATCAACCCACCTCAGTGCCCGTCGTTTGCCACATGCTCCGGTTCAGGCCTGGTCTGCGGCCGGGACCCCAAGTTCTTCCCCTTTGCCCTGGTGGTCGTCACTCATCACCTGTTACCCGCACCCGGCAGCGTCTCCACCTTCACTGACAGTCTGGCTCCTGGTTCCAAACGTGGGTCTGTCTGCCACTTTGCCCCTTCAGTGCTAGGGGAATAAGCTGGTGCTGTTCAGATACACAAAGCATTGTCAAGGGTGAGAAGAAAAGAAGCCAAGAGAGCCGGAACTGCCCCAGCCTCTGAGTCAGGATGGGCAGGACCAGAACTGGGGATCGCAGAGCTCAGGTGGCCTGCTCCAGAAACAGAGGCTCAGTCTGGGGGGAAGGGCGCTGTGCACTGCAGTGGGCTGTGCATAGAGCCACCCCAGACACTCTGGCCTGGCACAGAGCCATGATAGCCTGGAGACCCTTCCTTCTGATGGGGGAACAAGGCCCGGAGGCTGAGGAGACTCGCCTCAAGTTGACAGGAACCGGGACATGCCAGGTAACAGTCAGCCCCTCTGTGACTCTCACCCCAAGAATCCAGGCCATGGTGTCCAGAGAGGTCCCCAAGCCAGGCATCCACACCCCAAAGCGGCTCAGCTGGCCGAGCCCATCCCAAGCAGGCCATTTCTGGGCAAGCTCCTGAGTGCTGGTATTTGTTCTGTGGCCCTCATCAGCTGTGTGATTTCCTAAGTGAAATAAATGCCTCCATTACCCTGTTGAACTGAGAATACCAATGACATTATTAACCTAATTACATGGGGTTGGTTTATAGACTCCAACATGAGGCTCTGGGTGATGTCAAAGGGAGGTGAGCACAGCTGGCCTGGTATGTGCCTGGAATCCTGGCACTCTGGGAGGCTGAGACAGTAGGATGGCAAGTTCCAGCCAGCCTGGGCAACATAGCCACTTAGTGAGGCCCTGTCTCAAAAAAAAAAATTGTAAAAGAGCCAGCAATGTAGCTCAGTGAGAAGGCCCTGAGTTTGAGCCCCATGACTGTAAAAAATAAATAAAACTAAGGCAGGTGCACTGCAAGACGAGAGGAGAGGTGACGGGGTCTGTGCTTCTGGGGTGATGGCCATGGGGCCCCTGAGGTCTCAACTCTTAGCCCAGCACTTTGTACCGCGTGTCCCTGGGGCTCCTGGGCTGACTGCATGGCTGACACCATGGCTTTGTCATCACAGCTACTGAGGCCAGTGGGCGCTCGTGTTTCTGCCTCTGAGGTCCTCACTCATTCATGGCCCCTTGGAGCATGTCTATAGGGGCCTCATCTGTACGTCCTTCAGCCCAACCCTGCTTGTGCACATTGAAGGGAGTGGACTGGAAGGTTATTAAGGAACATCCGGCCTCCAGACTCCAGTGGCCAATCCGTCTCTGTTTCTTGCAGTTGGGGTCTGAGGAGCCTCCAGGCCACCTCAGTCCATGCCATGCCTTACCCGGAGAAACTGCCACGCCCATTCTGGTATGCAACGAGGTGCAGTGGTCCAAGCCTGCATTCCGCTGCGCAGGACTGTCCTGCTAAAGGCTGGCCGGGGCAGGACCAGGGCCTCAGGTTGGACTGGTCGGGCCGAGGAGGCCAGGTTTCCATGGAGACCCCACTGCTGGGGTCGCCTCCATCAGCTGCCTGGGGAGGGGCCAGTTTAACACACAGTGTATGGACCCCTCTCCCTGTCATGCTGAAACAGGAACTGGAGTGGGCCTGGGGTGCACGCCTGTGATCTCAGCACATGGGAGGCTGAGGCAGGAATCACTACAAGTTTCAGGCCAGCCTGGGCTACACAGAGAGACCCTGTCTCAACAAACACAAAGAGAGAGTGTTTGTTCTGCCAAAGGCTCCATCACCATGATTGTGGTGTCACCAGCCCTCGGGAGCTCCCAGGGCCGAGCTGCACCAGTCCTGCTGAGGGCCCCGCCCCTCTCGGACCACCTGCTCCCGCCTCCGGGATCTTTTTCAGAATCAATTTGTCATCTCAGCATTGACAACAGAGAGAGATGAATTGCTTCTTTGTAACAGCAGCATGCACTTTATTATGCCTCTAAAACCAATTTCTTTAACTATAAAAGGTGCTGTGGAATTTGTCAGAGCCCTGGGGACTGTTCTCGTCTTCTGACAGCACCCAGTGTCCCGCGTCCCTGGGGAGAGGGCTCAGCGGGCACTGAAGTGAGACTCTGCCCACTGCGCCCCTCTGTAAGGAAATGACTCACAGGCAACGTCCCTTGCCATGGGCAGAACCCTTCCTCTTCTCCAGCCGCCAGAATGCATCAAGGTCCTGCTTCTCAAGAGCCACACTGAGCCAGCCCAGGGGCTGTGACGGTCCTGGGCAATGCTGGCCTTGGGCAATGTCAGGATGGCAGGGCCGGTGGCTGGTGCCCATGTCTTTCACTCTGAGGACTCAGACCCTGTGGATGAGGCCTCTTTTTTCTGGTGTCCCAGGATCTGGGCTCAGGCCTGGGGTCACTTTTGCCATCACATGCTTTGAGGTACTGGTGGAGAAGCTGGCAAGAGTCCATACCGCAGGGCTGGAGATACTCAGGCTGGGCGCTCTCCCAGCATGCTTTGCTGTGTGGCTCAGTTTTTCTGCACACAGCACAAGTGGCCAGTGACTAGGCCATTCAAGGCCTTTGCAGGGGCCCTGTACCCCACCCCACTCCTCCAGGGGAGGCTGGCCATCAGAGGAGAGTGGGAACAGCGTGGGCCTGGGGAGGGCACTATGAAGATGTGGAGAACAGAGAGGGCCCTGCGAGGGCATGGCCAATGCACCATCCTGTGATTCGCATAGGGACGAGGCGTCCAGCAGGTGAATTGGTCTTAGAGCCACGAAGAGGCCACAGAGCAGAACTGAGAGACTAGTGGGACTGGTCACAGCACTGCAAGGTGAAACAGGACAAGGGCTTTGTGGTGGAGAGGAGAGATCAGGGTTGACCGGACTTGGGGTGGGGAGCATGCAGCGTTTGGCTGCGGCTGTATTTGGGGTGACAAGAGTGCCCCATGAGGATATGGGCACGTAGAGGTGCATCTCTCATTATCTCACCATGGTCTCAAATTCATAGGCTCCACCCGCGGCTGGGATTACAGGAACGAACCGGCCCCCAGCTGTGCGCTCTCATGGAGCACGGTTCTAAACCTTGCACGATGATGTGTGCTTTAGGAACCATCATCATCCCCACGTACAGAAGAGAAATCAAGACTCAGAGAGAGGCTGAGTGATGGGCCAAAGGTCACGTGGCCGGAAATGGCAGCTGGCACCGCCGTCTGGGTCTGTCTGTGTCTGGATCACCACACAGTTGGAGACCCTGTGGGTGTGGTCAGGATGGGGCCTCCCCTCAGAGCCCAGAGTGCGGAGCTGTGGTGGCCCAGCGACAGGGTGGACAGAGGGGAAAGCTAGGGAAGGAAGCGAGGGGGACATGGCTGCTGCTTGTGGGCCCAAACCTGCCCCTGTACATAGCTGTGGGGAAGAACTGGACGCCTCCGCCTCTGGGAGCCAGCCTTGGTCTGTAGGAGGCGACAGAAACAGAAAACATGACTTTCTCCGGCAGCAGCAGCAGCAAGGTGACGGTTCCCACAGTAAACAGTGACTCATTGGAACTTAAACTTGTGGGGAATTCTGCTGTCCCTTCCCCTGGAAAGGCTGGGCGGCTGATGACGGGCCGGTAATGCACGTTCATGGCTGTGCCTTCCTCTTGTCAGGCCCTCGCGGTCTGGGCCCTGGGCTGCGGACGTGGAGCCCGTTCAGGGCATGTCCAGGGCCAGAGCGGGACATCGCCAGGACAGGGAGTCCCGACGCATGGCCCGTGTTTTGTCTCATGTGGGGACACTGCACGTGGGAAGGGAGGTGGGACCTCAGGCCAGAGGCAGAGCAGCAGGGTCATGTGACTGACAGGGAGCCCTGGGTCCCCCGAGATCTCCCTTTACTCCTCAGGTCCTTGGGGCTCATGAGACGGGGAGGTGCCCGGCGCGATCCGCGCACAGCGATGGCTACAGACACGCGTGATCTTGGTGGCACCCCGGCTTCACTGCCCCTCCTGAGCAGAGGCAGAGCAGCAGCATGACCCATCATTGCTCTGTCTTGGAATCAGGCCAAGGGCAGAGAAAAGGCACTCACACTGTGGAGCATGACTCTGCCATAAAGAAGGGTGAACTTGAGTCATCTGTAGGAAAATGGGGGCACCTGAGGCCATGCTGTCACCTGGAACATATCACCTGAGAGTGACTGTCACCTGGAACATCAGACACACGAACTGAATACTGCAAGATTTCTCTTCTATGAGGAGCCCAAGGTATAAATAAAGGCAAAATAAAGGATAGATAATAGAGAAAAGGGAAAGAGATCTTTGCGAAAAGGAAGAGGAAGGAGGGGAGGACAGAGGGATAGGGAACGAGGCAGAAGAATTAGAGGTGTGATATCCACGCACGAGCTCCCAAGAGACGTGCAGCCATTGCGTACTGCAGCCATTTGCTAATCAAGATAAAACAGGCCATTGCAAAGGAAAGGCAGCTTGGGCGACTCGACCCCACTTCATGCTTGTGAACGATCTGCCCATGCAGGACCTGCTGCTGCCCTTTCACTGCCCATGTAAAGAATACCGAGGAGCCCACTCGTAAGGGGCAGCGCTAGGCTACCACCCTCGTTCCCCTCTGAGGGGTCCACAGCCTGGTCTAAGATCTGCCTGCCTGCCTCTGCATGGCAGAGGGTAGTGCCAGGTTCTTCCAGTCAGTGCAGGCCTCCTGGGAAGCAGCAAGCCCTGGGAGGGGGCATGGGAGACACAGCCCCCAGCTCTGCAGATGGTGCCATGGAATGCAAAGACTGCTGGGAAGTCAGAGGCAGCGCTCAGACCCACTCCCAGCCTGCCCACCTCGACTGGAGTCCAGGGAGACCATGTCCGACTCCTGGCCTCCAGCGTTGTGAGACAGTGACGTGGTCTCATTTCCAAGTCTTGTTTCATCTGCTGCACACCTGTGCTGGAGCTTACTGGGCGGCACTGCCAAGTGGCTCTGCAGAAGCGGTGCCCACGTGGCCCGTCGTCCTCTGCAGTATACTCAATGACATGTCTGTGTCCACACTTGTGTATGGTTGTAGAAACGGAGGCTCAGAGGACGCGTGGCCACACAGAGCGAGGCTGGGGACCATGTCCCACACATTAGCTCCTTCCGATGCCCTCCCTTCCAGCACTTCCTGCTCAGTCCTGCCTCCATCTCCTCTTCCTGCTGCTTTGCTTCCTCCTCTGGGCCCCTCTCCCAGCCCCTCCACAGTGACTGTAATGCTGAGCACCTTAAGAGCCACCTGAATTAGGGCGAGGGCCTGGCTGTCTTCCTGCAAAACTGGGCATGTGGGTGGACCCAGGCAGGGCCCTCTGTGGGCCTGGGAGAGAGGCGGGACCAGCAGGCCAGCGAGCAGTTCCCTGAGATCAGCCTGGCCCCCTAAAGGGAAACTTGAGCTTCAGGTTGGGAGGAGACACCAGGGCCTTAGACAGGGCTGGCATTGGCCCATTTAACCTTGGCACCTCGCCAGAGATGGGAACTCCGTCAAGGGTGATGTGGGCATTGGGAATGATTGTGAAGGAAACCTCCCCCCACCACCCCATAGAGAACGCTGGGCTGTGTGAAGCCCACAGCGGAAGCCTCTGGATGCTGACCCCGCGGGCATCAGGCACCCGCTGCTCTCACTTGCTGCTGGAGGGTGTTTATCTGGGATTATGCCTCCCTGTGCTTGTGCAGCCCGGGAGACATGCAGGACCTCCTCAAAGGATTATCTGGGCCTTTCAGCAACCAACAGAAAATCCCAGCAGGTGACAGATGAGAAAAAAGTCCCCCTCTAAATTGGCAAAGCAGCCGGAAAGCGGAAAGCGCACAGCTTCCCTGCAGGAGGCTCTGACCGCCCCTTCCCTCCGGGCAGGTTGCTTCCGGCCAGAGCTCTCCATGAGCCCTCTCCTCCTTCCAGCCCACAGGGCCACTCGAATTACTATTTTCAGAATAAAGTCAGTGCAGACTGCGCTCCTGTTGCTGTGTTTGGAGTTCAGTGCTCCTGTGAGGATCCCAGAAACTCAGGTTCGGGTCCTCATCTCTCACATGGGGAAATAGCAACGCTGAGGTCCCCGCCCACACGCCTGACATTCAGTCCCCTCCCAGAGCCCTTCCTCCCCTGTCGTGGTGTCTGCCATTCCAGCCTGTGTCCTTGGTCACTGGCCGAGGGCCGTCTGTGTCTACGCAGCAGGGCAGCCTGGTGGGTCATAGCCACAGGTCAGATGACAGTGGTGTGGACAGGGAGGCGATTTCCCAATTAGCACCGGGGTGCTGCAGCTTGGCAGTTGTAATTTATTTTACAGAGATTGCTCAGTTGTAAAGGAAAAATGTTGCTATTGTGTTTGGACTTGTCAGCTCCTGCATTCTGGCTGCTCCTCTGGGGAGCCTGCTTTGGAGAAGGAGCCTCTTGGGTGCCTGGCTCCTCCTAAGGACATCATCGGCAGTGGCACCGATGTCCTCCTCCCCCTCGCGGGGCGTCTCTGGGCAGCCTGTGCTCTGAGCCTGGGTGAGGATCTGCTGATTCCAGAATGGAAACCTCAAGTCTTGGCATCTAATGCCCTTGGCCTCTTGGGGTGGAACACAGTTGCAGAGGAGGAACAGGAAACCTAGGACAGGGCATCGGCCTCTGCATGCCTCCCAGCCTCGGTGTCCCAGCCACGAGAGGAGGCCAGGGCACCTGGGCCGCTGCAGTAGGGTCCAGGTGTGTCCACACGTGGCCTCTGTGGGAAAGAAACGGGATGGTTTTCAAAGCAGCTGCAGGCACACCCTGGTCCTGCAGCTGGCAGGCACTGTGCACACCCAGGGTCTGGTTGCTTCCTGGACTCGAGCCCCAGAGCCCCTCTCCTCACCTCCTTTGCCCACTGGCTTCCAGGGCGGCCGTGAGGGCAGAGATCCGTAGAACCAGACCCAGGGAGCCAGACCAGCCAGAGGCAGCCTCCTGGGACCACGACCAGGCTGTGTCCTCCCTCTCTGTAGCATCAGGCTTTAGAGCAGGCACTTCTGCCCATGCAGGAATTCAGGAAGTAGAGGAGAGAGGACCCTGCACCCAGGAAGCGGGGCGGTGCTGGGGCCCAGGCTGCCTGTGGCCTGGGACACCAGGTAGAGGCTGTCCTCGGCCTTCTTAGCTAGCAATCGTGACAGTTCAGGGTCGGCCCGAGCCCCCTTTGCTGTGGTATTGGATGCTGTGGTAGCAGTGGACAGGCTCAGGGCCACTCCTGCAGGGCATCTAGTGGCACTGCAGCCACAAAGGTGGAGAATCTAGGGGTGGCCCTGGGATGCAGGCGAGGCGCCTGATGGGATGGCGAGGGCTTGCAGGCAGAGCTTTGCCCTAAGTCCAGCGTTGAGCTTCACACCATCCTCAGTGCCAGGCAGCCTAAGGATAAGTGAGGCCTCACCTTCTCCAGCCATTCCTGGAGTATTACAGAGGATGCAGGTCAGGAACAGCAAGCAGAGGAGTCACAGGGGCCGGCAGGGCGGGGGACCCCGGGACAGTCTGGGAAGCCACTCTGCTCTGCGCAACGTGCAGCCCGGAAGTCTTGGGGTCCCACGGCCTGACCATGACCCGTGGACCATATCCCAGCTACCGTCAAGTACGCTGGTCTCTGCCCTTCTGCCTGCCCTTCCTGGAGGTTGGGGAGAGGGCTGCGCATCACGGCACCTCAGTGCTGCCCTGCTCTTTCCGGAGACTGACTAGCTTCTGACTGAGGCCGTCTAGAGCCACTCCCGCTGCCTCAGAAGCATGGGAAGGTCTCTCATCTGGCCTCAGAGGAGCCTGGGGTCTTGGGAGCCGTGGCCCAGAACCAAGGCCAAGGAGCAAACAGGTGTTTCTTCTTGCTCATGGCACAGGAGTGCCTTGGCGCAAGCCTGGCATCGGCTAATGCTCCGTCCAGACTTGCTGCCAGGATTCTGTGACCTGCTTGTCCTGCCTGGACAGGGCAGAGGGTGCATTTGACTATCAAACAGATGCACCCAAAATATTTACCAAGCACTTTAATTGAGAGCGAGCGTGGTGAAACACTGGGACACCCTTGGCGGGCTCAGGGCAGGCGGGCGCCTGTGTTCCTCTGGGGCAAGCAGAGCTGCCTGACAGCTGCCCTTTCATCTTTCCCCAGCCTGCATTTGTGCACAGGAAAGCCCAGCGCTCATTAAGCCTGCATTCTTGCCCATGAGGTTTTAATTGGCAGCGTTTCCTCCTGGTTCCTCCTTGGAAATCTGATGGAGCGGTGGCTGCCTCTTCTGATCTGGTGTCTGCTGCTATCAGAACACATAAAATGCCTGTACCAACGGTGGTGGTGAGGAGCACATTAAAGTGCGGACAGGCCCTACAGTCCAGCCGCACAGTGTGCAGGAGAGACTCATGTGCCTGCTTCTTGCATGGGGGGCAGCGCGGGCTGCAAGCGACCAGGTTCTTCCGCAAAGCCGCTGCTTGAGCTGTTCCAAGCGCAGACAGCCAGCTTTGACTCATGTTGCTTTTTATAGGGACGCGCTAGACCTCCGTGTCAGATTCTGTCTGCACAGTGCCCTTTGGTGCCAAAACTCTGTTCTTTGACTCAGGGAAAATGCTGTTTAATTAGCAGGCTCGAAAAGATACCCAATTACAAGTCAAATCGGGCTGGAAGAAACTGTTCTTTCACGTTTTCTCTTCTTTTGTGCCCAAGCCCATTTCCAACCCCCTCGGACAAGCTTGTTAATTTTTTTTCTAATGTAATTTGAAAGGCTGTGAAGGAAGAATCCACATTTCTTTGTAGGGATCTCGGTGGAGATGTGCACTTTGGCCCCTCATGGCTGGGCATCAGGCCCTGATAACATTTGTAGGGCACCCACCACCTGCCCCATTGTGTGAGGTCTTTTCATGGTTACCTTACACGGTCCACTGCCACAGGAAGTGGTGCCTGGGGTAGGGAAGAGATCCTGGAAGCCACCAGGTTCCGCTTGTGGGGCTTCCAGGGACCTGGGGCCTGTGGAAGAGTTGGAGCCCAGCTCTTTGAATCTGCAAAAAGCTAATCAGGAAGGTAAGGGAACCGTGGTAGACCCCAGAGTGGGAGGGCCCCTCACTGTGTCTAGGGACTGTCTCCCTCTGCCAGTTAGAAATGCATCTGGATTGAGGAGGGAGACTTCAATGAATAAACCATTGCAACAGGAAGGGACTGTTCTGGAGTTGGGGACCGTTGCCAAGAGAAAGAGGGGATACTGAGGGGAGGAGCTACTAGAGTTGTTGGGGTTGGGTGGGGCTGTGGAATGGAGGCAGAGCTCCTGGAGCAGGGGCAGGGCTGTTGGGACAAGGGCAGGTGGTGGCCAGAGGGAAGACCTGGCTGTCAGATCCAGCAGCAGCCGAAGAGTAAGGCAGAAAGGGGTCTCCTCCAGGGAGGGGGTTAGAGCCAAGGATGATCTGCCTGTGGTCAGAGCTTCTCTGGGAACCATTAAGGCAATTGTTCCACATCCCAGTGTCAATTATGGGAAGAGTGCGCCTTAATTTAAACTCACTCAAGTGAGTGGACCAGCACCCGTGAGCTAGCAGGGGCAACTTCTCCGCGAATCGTGGATGTGACTCTCTCCCCTTCTTGCCCGGACCCACTCAGGAAATGCTGGCTCTCCTCCTTCCTGGCCCTGGGACTGCCTACCCACAGCACTGGCCTGGAAGTGGGGGTGGTGGACGGGGTGCAGGGCCAAGGACGGTCAGGAGGCCCCAGAGCTGGGCTGTGGGTTTTCCAAATGGTCATGTGTGGGAGAAGTTTCCAATTTGATGGAAGCTCCTGCTTCTTTGGCTATTGTGAGGAGCACCCTCATCTCACAGCCTTGGGGGTTACTGGCCATAAGGGGTTTCACTGGCCCATTAGGACCCCCCCACTGCCCAAGGTCCAGGATGAGCCTCTGCCTTCTGTCCTTCATCTCATGGCCGCACACCTTCTGGAGAGGGCAGTGTTATGCCCAGGAGTTAATTTATAGTCAGAGCCAAGACCACTATTGAAATAAAAAGAGGAATTTATTGGTTGCATGAGGAGCACAAGATGCCCACAGCACTGGACCCAAAATGACCAGTGAGGCCCGATCTTGGTTACAGGCTTGCTTTTATAGAGGAGTAACAACTTTACGGGGCTTCCGAAAGCACAGACAGGTGTTGGTGGCAGTTGACACCTTGCAAGTTTGTAGTTAGAACACTTTGTTACAAACTAAGTTACAAACTGTAATTCTTGCAACAGGTTACAGAGGCTAACTTAGCAGTTAGGGTAGGTGGGATTTCTCATGTTCCATAGTTAAGGGTCAGTTGCAGTTTATGGTGGAGTTCTGCATTGTTCTCAGGTCTCTCTTGGGCGGGACGCCTGTAGGGACCCTATGCTGATCACCCCATGGATGGTGGCCACGGCCGGCGTTGGAGGAGAGCTTGGACGTGGTGGAGTCTTGATTTCAACTTGGCCTGGTTCTGGGAAAGAGGTGGTGCCCCTCCAGCCATCCAGGTACCCCAAATCCACAGTTACTTCAAGCTTCTCGAGTCTGGGATTTGAATCTTCTGGTCTCAGGGACTTGTCGGCTGGGCCGTGAGCTTCTGAGAATGTTTCTACAGCTCCCACATGAAGTAGCAGATTGGTCAGTCTCTACTGCTAGTTCTGCCACCTGAATTTAGGAGCACACAAGATTAGAATGTTGTATACTTGGGCCGGAGATTTAGCTCAGTGGTTCTGGTACCTGCCTAGCAAGCCCACAGTGCTGAGTTTGATCCCCAGTAACCACATACAACAATACCGGGTGTGGTGACTCATGCCCACCAGCAATTAGTACCACACACCACAGTGTTGGGCGTGGTGGCTCATGCCTGTCATCCCAGCACTCGGGAGGCAGAGGCGGGAGAATTGCTGAGTTCTAGGCTAGCCTGGGTTACATAGTGAGCTCAGGGTCAGCCTGAACTACAAAAGCAAGATCCTGTCTCAAAAAAAAAAATCTTTTATATAATAATTATGTGAGACAATAATTTGTTTTGATTAGTTTTTACCTGGTATAACTTTCTCTATGTTTTATTTTATTTATTTATTTTTCCTTCTATTTTAGGGATTTTTCCTACTGTAGTACATAGATAGTTAAAAAATATACGGAC
>PVIC010000001.1:223419-237846 GCA_004025085.1 Thryonomys swinderianus
AAAAAAAAAAAAAAAAAAAAAAATATATATATATATATATATATATATATATATATATATATATATATATATATATACGGACTTTGTAACTAACACAAGATATTTAAGTCAGTGGAATTACTCAAGTTACACATGATATTTGAATTTATATTTGCCGTCTTAATTTTGCATTTCATTTTCACAACTTTTTCTATTTTTGCTTGTCTTCTGTGTTAGACTGCTTTCTGAGATAAGCTCACAAACTCCTGAGTAAGTCACTTATAAGGAGGGGAGGCTATTGTGGCTCAGTTTTGGAGTTTCAGTGCCTGGTAGGTGGGCACTACTGCCCAGGCAGGGAGTGTATGGTGAAGGGCAGAGACACAGACAGACATGGAGAGGGAAGAAGAGGATGAATATCCCCTTTCATGCTGCAGGGACCTGTCCTTGGACCTGCAGATGGGCAGGGTGTGGCCAGTGCCGAGCTCCTGCACCTGAGGGACTGACTTCCTCCTGTAAGCTTCTTCCTGCGTGGTTTCCTTTTCCAGTGTGCCCCCCCTCCACACCTGCAGCAGTGGCAGCCACTGAGTGCACACCCACTTCTGATGACAAAGGTGAGCTGTCACTGCATGGATACTCCCAGGGTTTCATGGGAACTCCTTACACTGGCGGGCCGAGCTCATTTGCACGGTCATGTGGAGCGTCGGGGGAGGCTGGAAAGTGTACTCTCCGTCCTGCGCCTGTCCAGCGGGAGTCAAGTTTCTGTTGGTCAAGTGGGCGCAGGTGTGGTTGGGAGGAACAGCTGTCTTGGGCCAGTTCCTCTTTGGGTTTCCACCTCTGCTTTGGGCCAGGGCCGCTAAAGAACTGCACTTCCTTGCAGCTCAAGGTGCACTCTGAAGCACTCTACCACGTGCGGGTGGTACATCCTGAGGCTGCCCCGGGAAGGACCACACATTGTGCGTTGCTGTTCTGGCAGAAGTGGAAGTGCCCCGGGGCCCTTCCCTTGACTTCCTGTGCACATCTTCTGCTGGCCCCACTCAGCTCCACTCTGCAGGCTCGTGGAAGGCACAGGGCCACCAGGGCAGCTGCTGTGGCTGGGGGCAGAGCATCGGTCCCCAGTCCCAGCCGAGACAGAGCTGAGCGGGGTGGTGCTGTATGTTCCCCCGCAGGACTTGAGCTACCTCTGGCGGTGACTCTGCTCTTCGGTATAATAAAATGCCTCACTGTCAGCTGTGCTTCTGTGCCTTGGATGGAGAGCTCTGACAGTGGCAAGCAGCGGCTTTAAATGACAGTTTGCTCTTTGAGGCCGTGGGAGGGTAGAAGCTGGGCTTTTCTGGAGGTGAAGAGCATCAACTCGAGCCCATTTGGCTGTGGCTTGAGTTTTTTAATATTTATTAAGTGGCGCCAAGGCCTTGGGTTTGTTCAGCCATGGGAGCAGCCTGTGTCTTTGCTCCCCACCAGCCCGGGCTCTGGTGGGAGTGGAGTTTCCCACACCTGCAGGTCTCGCTCCTCTGGGCCATCACAGCTCCTGAGGTGCCAGGACCTACCCAGAACACGGGGCTCCGCTCTGGGCCCATGGGCACTTCCGGGTTCTGCCATGTGTGCTATTTGGGTCAGCACAGTCCTGCTCCTCTGGAGAGTTCAGCTCATGGTGACACTCCTGACAGTGGCCCTGAGGGTGGCTTCCATGGCTCGTGGCCACAGCCCACAGTGGCACCAGCACATCCCAGGGCGGCATCCCAGGGGATCCCTTGAGTTCCTTCCCACATAAATAGAGTGGATTAGGGGCCGGAGGGTTAGCTCAGTGGTTCCGGCGCCTGCCTCGCAAGAGCAAGGACCTGAGTTCGATCCCCGGTAACCACATATAATGCTGGGCATGGAGACACGCCCACCAACAATCAACACTGCATACCACAATGCCGGACGTGGTGGCTCACGCCTGTAATCCCAGCACTCGGGAGGCAGAGACAGGAGGATTGCTGAGTTCGTGTCGGCTTGCCTGGGCACCATAGTGAGCTCAAGGCCAGCCTGAACTACAAAAGCGAGACCCTGTCTCCAAAAAGCACAAAAAAAAAAAAAAAATAGAGTGGATTAGGCAGCTACACTCTGAATTTGGCTTTTTCGTTTTGAGTTTTTGAGACAGGGTCTCACTGTGTAATTCAGGCTGGCCTTGAACTCATGGTGATCTTCCTGCCTCAGCCTCCTGAGTGCTGGCACAGCAGGTGTGCACCACCATGCCCGACTTGAATTTGCAACTTCTGAACCATACCTGTGGCATTAAGCTTTTCTTTTCAAGCTCTTCTTCACATTTAGGGCACTGGAGACACTGAGATGAGGTCTGCTGTGGAAACTGATGCCCAGACCTGGCTGGCATGAAGCAGAGACCCCTGCTTCTCCCAGGCTGGCTGGGTCCTTTTGTGCCTTGAATGTGCTCACAAAGAGGTGGGGTACTGGGTACTTCCATCTCAACATGGCCAGGGCTTTCTTTCATCAGGTTCTCAAAGGCCTTGGAACCAAAGCAGGAGGCAGAAAAGATCGACTTATTGATGGGGCTGTGAGCCATGTGCCTTGGGCTGTGGGGCATGAAGCAGAAGGGACCAGGGAAGCAGAAGGGAGAGATTGCAGGGTGAGAGAGAGAGGGCAAGAAGACAGGGCCAGGCAGGATGGACTGGGGCTGGTGCTCTCGGGCTCTGGGTTGCTGGGGCTCATGAAGACTTCCAGCCACCGACCTGTGTTTGTGCACTTCCAGGAGAGAGAATGGCACTGACTCTGGCATTGTGGGGTCAGCTAAGGCAGCAGAATGTGGCGGGGACGCCTTCCGGCAGCCATGGGAATCGAGGGCCCACATAGATGCACATGGTCCTTTCCAAAGGGTTCCCGCGTCTAAAGACAGAAGCTATGGCCTCAGCACCTTGCGTGGCACTCACAGGGGACCATTGGTGGTAGATGAAGCCAGTAGCTCAGGAGCCAATGAAATCCAGGCACTTGGGCCGCAGAGCCAGAGGACCAGGTTTAAGTCCCAACTGGCCAAATGTGGCTGGTGTGGGCAGCAGTCCTGGACCAGCCCACACGTTGGATCCAGTGCCCTCTGGAGCAAGGGAAACCAGCGGCCCTTCACCCACCAGAGTGCCCAGTGGCTGTGCTGTGAACTCCTGCGAGTTTTCGTTTTTCCCTCCACTGTGTGCGTGTTTATTCACCGTGGGCTGGGCATTGTCCTGCACCAGTCATCGGTGCCCTCCAGAGGGGCCCTCGAGCCGGAATGCCTCTCTGCTTGCTGTCTAAGAGTGCAGGGCTTTTTCCTGGTGGCCTCAACTAAAACAGTTCAGGACGTGTCTTAAACGGCTGGAAGAATGACAAGCTCAGTAATGTGAAATTTCACGTACTTCCTGTAAATGAAGGGGCCGCACCCACAGGTGGCCGTGCAGCCGCTGCTGTGGACCCACCCGTGGCAGAGTTCAGAAGATGGCAGGACCCGTGGCTGTAGCTCAGGCGCTGTCTGTTCCTCCTCAGGCCCTGGTCCCCGGGACCTGGGGACAGGTGACGTGGGAGGTCTCACCACCGGCCAGTCTGGCACAGGTGTTGGGTCGGGGTGTGTCCTCTACCTGCCATGTTGGGGAACATGGGTGGGGCAGAAGGGGCCCAGGGAGGGGGCCCTCGTGGTCTGCGTGCATGGCTGCTTTGGAGGGGCTGTGGGGTGTGGGCCAGGGTGCTGATGTGTGCTCTGGCCAGAGCTTAGAGGCCCTGAGTGGTGGTGATGGCTGGGGCCTTGGGTTTTGCCAGAGACACTGTCCTTACCCAGACAGACAGGAGAGAATCCAGGATGGCTCGAGGCTGTGGGGGTGGGCAGAAGGTGGGACCAGGCCTGGCAGGCAGGAGGGGCAGAGAGTGCCCCAGCAGGCCCAGGATGCTGCCTTCTTCTCCACATCTCCCTGGCCTGGCCCGTCATGCCCTCTGGCAGCCTCCACAAGGGTAGGCTGTCCCAGCTGCCAGTGTCCCTTGGGTGCCTCTGTGTGGGGCGTGGCAAGCAGGGTTGGCACAGGCCACGGTCCCAGCTGAGCTTCTCCCTACCAGAGATTGCCCTCCCAAGGTGCCACCCCGACCCCTCCCCTCACCCTGTGCTGCTGTGTGTATGGAGCTCTCATGAGGATGGGCTGGTCCCTCTGTGCCCACAGACCTGCTGTCCAGGTCATTGTGAACAGTGAGAGATGACTGCTTAGAATTATATCGCTGCCCTGAGTCCTTAGAAGGTTGTCAGATGTCACAACAAAAATATGTTTCTTATAGAATATAGTTAAATTTGAATTTCATATAAGAAATGAATTATTTTTATTATATTATAAACATTGCATACTTTGGCTAAAATTATGTTATGCTGGGAATATATTTATAGTAAAAATGTATCCATTTATGGGAAATTCAAAGTTAACTGGGTGTGGGAACCAGGGGAAGGGAACGTAACTAGAACCTTTCATTAGGTTCTAGTCTCCTGTGAGTCGGTGGCACACGACGAAATAATAAGTAGGCAGAAACGAGGTTCACTGAGGATAAGTTTGAGCCTGATCCATGCTACTCTGGGTAGCAAAAGACCCCAGGCCCCAGCTCACCACACCTTTTATTCAGCACTTCTTGAGTAACAGAATGTAACAGCCCTGTGGGCAAGGCAAACACCTCCCATAGTCCTAGAGACATTATGCAGATGAAGATCCCCCTGGGCAGGGCAGACACCAGCAATGGAGTAGTTCAGCCTTGAAGCATCACAGCATGTGGGACGACCAGAGTCTTTGTTGTTAGCAAAGGTGAAAGCGAGTTGAGTCCAGAGTCCATCTGCACCAGGAAAGCCTGATCAATTTTGACCTTCCAATTATTTCTCCCAAAACATGTACCCAACAACTGGGTGTCCTGTTTGCTGATGGTCCTGGCTGCTGATGTCCTGCTGGGCTTCTGTCCCTGGGAACAGGCCTGAGCCATCATAGCTGAAGCCATAGCAGATGCCCACACCAGGTGCAGGGCCCAGGTCAGAAATGGCCTTATCTGGAAGATTTCTGGACCCTCTGCTCCCAGGCCAGGGTGGGAGCACTGCTTCCCCAGCACACACACACACGCACACACACACACAGCCTGAGCCCCAGCTTTTCCGTGTCCACATCAGACTTGGCCCTCAGTAACCCATGTGGTCAGGTCCTGTGACCCCTGGGGTTGGCTGGGTTATGCCAGGCCAAGAGCTGAGTCCAAAATGGGGTCTTAGCCCTGGATGGATGTTTGCCGCCTGATTATAAAATCCATTGCAGCTGGGCGTGGTGGCTCACGCCTGTAATCCCAGCACTCGGGAGGCAGAGACAGGAGGATTGCTGAGTTCAAGGCTTGCCTGGGCTACATAGTGAGCTCAGGGCCAGCCTGAACTACAAAGAGAGACCCTGTCTCAAAAAAAAAAAAAATCCATTGCACTGGAAATCACCAAACTGAACAACTCAGCCATTACGCAGACATGCTTTTATACTCATAACTTAAAGAGCTTGTTTTTAAAACTGACTGCAATACCATTTAATTACAGCTTTTAAAACCAGCCATGTGGAAGTTATGTCCCCTCCACACACACTTCAGCAGTGATGTCTCCTGAGGGAGCCTGTGGTGGTGTGCATTGTTCCGGCTCATGCCCGGCACGTGTGTGGCCTGTGCCATCCCTGAGGATCCAGGGCGACCTGCCTGGTAGGGCCCTGGCTGACAGTGCTGGGCACCGCTCTCTCCACAGTGAAAGTGAGGAGCTCAGTTAGATGCAAAGCCACAGAGAAGTTAACTATTCTGACGACAAATCCTGTCGTCCTCTGTCTGTGCATCCATCCATCCATCCATCCCTTCCTCTCTCCATCCTTCCATTCACCTGTCTATTCATCTCTGTCCATTCAACCAACCATCCATACATCCCTCTGTCCATCCAACTATCTATTCATCCATCTATCGCCACCACCCTCATGAGCCTTGATCTCTGTGTTCAGCGAACCATTTATTGTCACATGAGTTTATGCACCTGCTCACATGTCCATACTCCTGCCTGCATGTACACGTACATGTACACATACCATATTCATTCATCCATCTGTTCATTCACCCACCCCGGCGCTGTTTATCCATTCATTCACCTGTCACTGACTGTCCATCAAATACAAGTGGCTGTACCCACCCCCACCCAGCCCTTAGTCCCTCAACTGGGGTCTTTACAGAGCTCCACATGCCTGGTTTCTGGGCTTATTGGGGGAGTTGGGGGTTGGTCCTCTTAGATAGGGATTATTTCTGAGGAGTCATCTGGACCTTGCCAACATAGCCCCTTTGAAGCCTCCTTGTGGGGGGCATAGCTGGGACACAGGGCCTTTACGGGCTGGGGTGACAGGTGCACGGTCCTGGGCCCCCATCAGCTCTGAGCCCTGTGCTGGGGGTCACAAGGTAACCCCAGGGCATGTTGGAGGGATTGTATCCATCCTGGACTCTGTAGTCAGACACCTTGTGATGTGGGAGCTGCCCAGCCCAGAGCCTGACCTGTGGGTGGCACGTGGTAATGGGAGGAGGAGTCTTTTCTGGGTTCCCTGAAGCCTTTCACACCCTTTCCCACCTCTTCTCGCAACTATGCATGCGTGTGCATACATGCGTGTGTATCTGCATGCTGAGAAATGGTGTTAAAATGAAAGCAAAGGTGGTGAAACAAGTTTTTAAACATCAAAGCCTTTTGTGGAACAAAATCATACACAGAAACCCAATCGATAAATCAGTCAAAGGAGGCAGCACAACTGGGGCTGGGGCGGGAGCAATGCCTGCTTAGACCCGTCACCAGTGCGGGCCTCTGGGAGCTCTCTGGAGATTGATGGTGCCTCTCAGGAGGAGTCAAGAGTGTGCACGGGGCCACACTCAAGGGCGTGTCCTGAGAGTGACTTCCGCTATCACATTGTCATACACTCCTGCCACACAGTCCTGTGAATTATTAATCAGTACCATGTGGCTGTGTGCAATTGAAATGGAATTCTGGTCAAGGGGGCCAGAAAAGGCTGAACCCAGAGAGGGCTCAGGGCACACAGGTCCCCACACTCCTATGCAGCCCAGGAGGGGTGGCGCAGCCCCTGTCCTCAAGAGGCAGGACTCTAAGGCTCCGAAAGGCTGCGATTTAGGGCCCCACTACTGTCTGTGTAGGGTAGAATCTGGCACAGGCCCCCTGCCGAGGCTTTCTCCCATGGAGACGTGCAAAGTCAAGAGGCCAGCACCTCCCTGCCCCTGGGAGATCGAGCTGGCCAGGGAGACCGGGCTCCGTGCGAGAATCTGTGGACCCACTGGCTCTTGCCAGCTGTGCGCTGTGGCCCATCCCTGCCTTGTCCCCCCAACCCAGTGGGGCCTGGCTGGCTCTGCATCTGGTGCCCTGGGTGCAGCACAGGCGACCCCGTCCCGACCCGCAGGAAGGTTGTGGGTGCCCCTGTTGGTCCCCACATGACTGCCGAGAGCCCGGGAACGCCTCCTGCCCCAGCTCTTCCCGGGGGCTAATGAGCCCTCTCACAGGGGGAGGGAGGGTCAGAGGCTCACAGGACAGAGGGCAGGAGGCCACTCCCAGCTGACCCACACGGGCGCTCCTCTCGCCAGCCCTGGGCAGTCCCCGAGCAGAAGCCCCAGACCGGCTGGGGACAGGTGACACATTGAGGGGAACAATGGAGGGATGAATGATGGGCTGACTTGCACCCTCCCCTCCCAGGACAGCAGTGTCCCGATGACGGCAGTTAGGGTACCCGGGGATACCCCACTGTTGACAACTCTAGTGCCAAGGGCACCAGCCCTTCATCTTAGTCACTTACTGACCAGTGCCCGGGAGCCAGTTCCCTGCTGCCCACTCATTGGGGTCATCAGTGCCAGCCTTCCTGGCACTGCCCCCTCCTCTCATCTCCTTGACCCCTTCAAGCCATGGGGAAGCCATGGGGAAGTCCATTTTGTCACATGCCACCTGGTGGCCCTGGCCCTGTGTCCTCTGCCCTCCTCTCCCACCCCTGGGTTCCTTGACCTCCCCCGACTGGGTGAGACCCCCAGGCCCCTCATGGGGAGAAACTGAGCCTCTGTAGAGTACATCACAGCACCTGCCAGCCCTCCCCTGACCAGGGAACCTCATTTCTGAGAGGGCGTGGTCTCTTCCTCCTCCATGTTGGCACAGGGGCCAAGTCTGACCAGTTGCCTATGCCCCAACTCAGGCCACTCACCACTCTCAGGGTGACCAGCTCAGGGTGCAGTCAGGGTTCTATCACTCTGACAAGGGACCCAAGAGCTAGCATGGAGTGGGACAGGTTCACTCGGGCTCACAGCTCAATCCAGTCTGCCCACCTGGCCTGCTGCTCTGGCCATGGCAACGCAGGGCATCATGGCGAGCACAGGGCTGAGAAGCTGCTGTCTCCCGGCTGCCCGTGCACAGAGGTGGGGAGGGGATGTCAGGGCCCCCATAGTCCCTCTGGGGCAGTGGCTGTACGTTCCCAGGAACCTCGTCCTCCACTCTCCCCGAAGTTCCACCCCCTGCCACTGTGCATTGGGGTGGGGCCTGAATCTGCGAGCATGGCCTGGAGGACACAATCCAAACCATTGCAGGGACCACTCGGTTCATCCACAGCATCCAACAGGTGCCTGGAGAGCGTCTGCCCAGGGCCAGCCCAGTGCCTGCTTGGCAAGCACGGCCTGTGGCTGTGGGCCATCTGCAGCACACGACGCTGACAGGCCATCCACCGACCCCTGCCAGGGCAGCCCAGGCGGACTTTATCCTCCGCCCTGGAGGGGGCAGTGGCAGCAGTGGCCTCAGAGCTCCAGCCTGACTTGACTGTAGGCCCACAAGCCCAGGTCCACATCGTGGCTGGGACTCTGGAGACACAGACTGTGGCCCAGGCACTGCTCACCTACCCAGGACGGCGAAGAGAGTGAACATGCTCAAGCAGCATGGCAACGGCTGCCAGCATGGTGACAGCACCTAGGTCTCCGGTGGCAAGTATTAGGGGCACCCAGCTCCTCCAGTGCTGTCATCTGCACAGGAGGCTGTAGAGCTGTAGAGGAAAAGGCAGAAATACAGCAGCCCAGAATGCGGTCCCCTGGCTGCCACTGTTCAATTAGGAGCAGAGAAATGAACAAATTGTGCAGTGATCTAATCGTACATAGGTAATACAACTGCCCTGATAAAAGACAATCTTCCAAAACACCAGCCCTCCAGAGAGTTAGCGTCCTCCATACCCTGCCCGGCAAACAAGCTCTTTAGCACCTACTGCAGAATGTCTTCAGACAGCCAAACAAAACACAATTAAACCATGTTTAGCCGGAGCCTGAGACATGAGATCACAATAACGGTAGATGGCGAGGAGGGTGGGCCTTGTGCACGACGAAGCCACCGCATGCTATTCTCGGTTGGGACAGTGAGATGACACTGTGGAATCATTTTTGTGTTTGTCTTCTCTAGCAAATAGCAATCACACAAGATTTTTGAGCTGGCCTTCAGTCCAAAAGAAAGATGTTCAGCTCTCAGTTTAATTTACCCATGTTCTTGGGGAGGTTCCCTGGCATTTCAGCACTGCCAGGCTAGTAATTTCATTGGAACCAGCCTTTTGCTGACAGTCAAGTTCATAGTCAGGTGTGAGCGGCTGTTTGACTAAATGACATTGGATGCTTGTTGGTCCAAGACCCCAGAAGGGCAGGAGGGCAGCTCTCTGGGAAGTGTACCAGCTGTGCCCACGCCAGGTGAGGGCCCCACTGTGGGGCCCCTGATGGGTCACTGTATCCTGGAAGAAAGAGAGGCACAAGAAAGTGGGTCTTGGGTGAGTGCTCAGCCTCTGCACAGCAACAGGACTGGAGACACAGGCCCCAGACCTAGGGCCAGGACGATGGGTCAGGAGCTCACGGTGCAGCCCAGATGGGCTGTTGACATGGCACTGACCTCTCCCGCATGTACCTTTGCCATAAGCCTATGTGGTGAGCACAAGGCCACCTGAATTATATAATAGGGTCCTATCGCAACAGAAGCAGGAAGTGGTGGAGAAGAGTTTGGAAGGCAGCCTTGAAGATGTGACACCCCCTTGGAGAGGAGGTGGCCCCCCAACTGGCTTTGCAAGAAGGGTGTGCATGCACTTCAGGAACCATCTTGTGAACGGTGTGTGGTGTGCTCTTCATGGAGCTTCCCCAGGCATGCTCCCCGCCACTGAGGCACTGAGCCACTGAGCTTACAGGGAGGAAGCTCTCCATAACTCGCACAGCACTTTATCAGGGAGGAGCCAGTGAACATGGCAGCGAATCTCCCAGGGCTTGAGTTGGGGAGAAGTTTCAAACCCCAGCCAGGGTGCGCTGGCACCAGTGTTCAAGCAGGAAGCAGCTGGCAGTGCGGCCTGGGCACGAGGACGGCTTGGTGGGTTTGATGAACGTGTGCCTCCGCCTGTCACTCACGGATGGGGGCACAGAGCCGCTAGGTGTTCTGCCATAGCTGGGCAGAGCTGTGTGGCCCAGGATACACCCAGGGAGTGTGGTCCAGGGCAGGTGGCTCCAGACATCACCCTGGAGCTTGGGTGAAGCCCTGTGGGCCTCCGCTTGGTGAAGGGCAAAGGAAACAGGTCCAGGAAGTGTAGATGGGTATGACGGTGCATGGGCAGGTGCCTGGCAGAGGTGAGGAATTGCTTCTGGCGCTGTTTCCCTGTGTTTTTAACTCGCGGTATGGTGTGGGGTCAGATGCACCTGGTGGCCAATGGTCGCAGACATCGCAGTACCCTTTGGAGGAACTGGAAGCCTCATGCTGGGAACAGTGTGGAGCGGAGAGGTCCTCACCAGCGTCCAGGGGACAGGGACCTTGTGTGGGTCCTGCAGGAGCCCAGGGGCACTCTGTCTGGGAAGCGGGGTCGGGCCAGCTAGAGAAGGACATGCTGGACTCTGGGTTACGAGGACCTCCTGGCAAGCCAAGGGACAGGAGATTAGCTCAGGCCCATATACCCGCCCTCCACCACCGGCCTCCTGCAGAAGCCAAGGGACGAACTTTCCAGAATCTTCTGAGTCAGTTTCACCGGAGCCCTTGTTGCCAGCCACCTTCAGGTGGGGCAGAGTCGCCCTTGCCTGTGTGTGTTTCCAGTGGTGCCAGTGAGCTGAACGAGGAGAAGTCGGAGCCAGGCCGGTGCTGTGGTCTCACACTAGGTTCTCTGCTTCTTTGGCCTGTGCCTCCCCAGAATTGGGGAAATACTGTACAATGGGGACAATCTGAGAAACGGGGACAATCACCCCAACCCAGCAGGTGCACTAGGAGTGATCAGTAAAGCAGCGACTCTGCCCTCACTCACCATATGTCCCGGGACCCTGCACACTGGCAGGCCCTGTGGGCCTGTGTCTCACACTCAATGGCTGGTACATGAATGAATCTGTCCCATGTCTCCTTGGTGTGTTCCACCTTTGCCTCTGCCAGCCTCACAGGCCTCCGGAACCCAGCCCAGGTACCAGATGTCTCCCTGGAATAGGAAGCAGTAAAAATATACCATTTAAAATAGTCTGCTTCCCAATTCAGAAGAATAATCCGCCAGCCTCCGCCTGGCACAGAGCTAATTGTTTTTTTGTTTTGTTTTTGCTCTGATAACCTTTTCTTTGTCAACATTTTCCCCTCCCATTGGTCCCGGCTGAGGATCCCAGCTCTGAGGCCAGAAACAGCCCCCTGTGGATGGCCAGGCCCTGGCCAGGGCTCCTCTGCTGTCACCCTGGGGTCACCCTTGGCACAGCCCCTGGCTTCCCCCAGGGTGCGGGCAGGGCAGACACAGGACTATAATGGAGAGGTGAGCCCATGTCCAGAGCACCTAGTTGTGACAAATGAACTGTAGTAACTGTTAGTAACAGGGGCGTCGTGGGCAAGATTGGGAAGAATTCTGTGCTATCTTTGCTTTTTCCTGTTAATAAGAAATCAGTCTAAGGAAAGTTTACTTAAAAACTAGCCAGGTACAATAGTGCACTTCTGTAATCCTAGTTCATTAGGAGGTTGAGACAGAAAGGTGACAAGTTCAAGGTTAGACTGAGCAACTCAGCAAGACCCTGTTTCAAACAGTGGATATCCGGAAGGGGTGGATGGATGGATGGATGGACGGATGGACGGATGGATAAAGAACGTACTTCAGTAGTAGAAATTTGCCTAGCAGTGTGGAGCCCTTCGTTTGAGCCCAAACAGAGCAGTCAGTCAGTCAGTCAGTCAGTCCACCTCTTGCATCTCCACCTCTCACAGCTGACTGCTCTCTTGCCTTCTGTCCTTGTTTCCATACATTTTCCGTTGACAAAATTACACTTCCTTGCACATTTATCCCAGGCCAGACATAATACACCATCTTATAACTCACCCTGTAAACACAGGGAGATGCAGTGCTGGCTGATTCTGTGCCCTGCCCCCCGCAGGCACGGTCTCTTTCCTTTTGCACCTTTTCATGTGCACCTCTGTAAGACCTGGGGCCAAGAAAGATGTCTGAGAGGACACGCCTGTCGCTGTAGTGGGGAGCAATGGCCCGCAGAGTCCGTCTCAGCACAGGCCACGTCTGTGTCCTCTGAGTCCCAGTTCCGGGGAGAGGAGGCTCCACGCTGCAGATGAATCAGTGTTGCTGGGAGAGCCCGGAGAGGACCGTGCAGGGTGGCCACTGCTCCCCCAGGCAGGCTGGGGGAACGCGTGGGAAGCCAGAGTGGGGAGTGGTCCACACTGCCCTGCACACCGCCGGGCTCCAGGACCAGGGCAGTGGCCCTCTAAGCACCATCCTGACCTCGGCCCCATCCTGACGGGCCCAGGCCACCTCTGTGGGAGGACACAGTGGCTGCAGATGTACTGCAGGAGGTGCAGAGTGGACGCGGCAGTGTTGTTCCCGTCCCGCCATCACCCCGGCCAGCACCCTTGTCCTGCTTTGCTCCCGAGGGCACCCAAATCCGTTCCAGAGAGGTGGGTGTCATGCCCATGTCCCAGCTCCCCAGAGCAAATTCCTGGCTCTGGCAGAGACCTTGGCCTTGGGTCAGGGTGAAGCCTCAGCCACACAGCAGTGGGGGAGCAGGGCACCCGCTGCATGAAGCAGGGAATAAACGAGAGGATGATGGTGGTTAAACCGAGCGGCGGGCAAGTGGGCACCGGCACTCTTCTGCACCCCTCCTTGGTGTGCATGGGGCCCCACCCGGCCCCCGAACCTGCGCCAGGCCTCATGCCACTCTGTGTTCCAGATCATCCTGGTGAGCTCCTCGCTCAGCGACCGCGAGCAGAGCCTCTTCCTGAGCACGGATGAGGGCACCAGCTTCCAGAGGCAGCCGGTCCCCTTCCTTGTGGAGACTCTCCTGTTCCACCCCAAGGACGAGGACAAAGTCCTGGCTTACACCAAGGAAAGCAAGGTAGGCGGCATGGGCTGCGTCTGGGCCAGGGGTCACCAGCTCCCCAGGGCAGGGAAGCAGCACGCTGGGCTGGAGCAGTGCTGGCCCTCTGGGGCTGGGAGGCACTGAGCCCCTAGGTCAGCGACTGGGGCCGCCCATCTGTGGCACTGTGGGCGCTGCCAGATGCAGGCTCACTCGGTCAGGAGGCCACGAGGAAGACAGTCATTGCTCCCGCCCTGGCTGGAGGCAGGGCTTCCTCCACTTCCAGAGCATCGCCCACCCTCCCCCAACATCCTCACCCAGAGAGAAGACACCAGGAGAGAGGGTAATCCAGAGGCACTGAGTGGCCCCAGTGGGGGGCTGTGTCCCCCAGGCCCGGGAGAAATCAGGCACTTCCCACAGCCAGCACACACCTTTGCAGATGTGTGGCAGCCGGGATGGCAGCTCAGGAGGGCAGGAGGCCCTGGCTGTGTGTGGGGAAGGAGCCCGAGCAGGAGACCTGGAAGCCGAGGCAGAGAGAGGCAGCATGGCTGGAGTTCGGGGCCTCTGAGCTCCTGCAACACCTGGACATCCTAGCACACCACAAATACATTCTTTGCTGTTAGTACAGGCCAGAAGTTGGAACCGAGTCTGGGCGCCCTCTGCTGGCTCCAGGGGAGAACTGGTCCTTGCCCATCCCAGCCCTGGGTCTGCTGTGGCCCTTGGCTCATGGCTGTGTCACACCACCCTCCCGCAGCACTTTGGAACTCTGCCCCACCCCCACAGTGCCCGCTATGTGTGCACTGTGTGTGCACCGTGCGTGTGCTCTGTGCCCACAACTGTGGAGTCTCCGCAGCCCCTCTAGTTTATAAAGATGCGTGGAGTTGCACTTCAGGCAATAGAAACACTGTCCGCAGCTTCACCACTCAGTCCTCAAAGGCCTGGTTTGGCCCTGGAAGGCGTCATCCGAGTTATCCTGGAAGGTTCATGTCCGGCTGCCCACCACCCTCAGTGGGGCCTGGACAAGGACACGGAGGAGGCCGGCCCCACACGGGAGCATGGGCCTGCCTAACCGTGGCTGGGTAGTCAGGGCCAGGAGGAGGCCCAGTCCCAAGCGCTGGTCTTTCT